>JAODAL010048972.1:0-28547 GCA_025379985.1 Phyllomedusa bahiana | reverse complement strand
ACCAATTCAGGCTTTTTTTTTTTGGGGAGGGTTTGGGGTTTTAAAGTTTTTCTTTCCCCCAAACCTGGAAGCAAAAGGTGGCTGCTAGACTGGCCGGGTCGTCAAATGGCGGATGGGAAGGGGTAGGAGGGTTCTGGTGGTGTGAGGGTACCCCCCGGTGGGGTGAGCGGGCTGCCCCTGTCATGTCTGAGGACAGGGGCAGCTGAGGAACGCTTGGGGGTGGCGGAGGGGGAGGGGGGTTGCAGAGGGTGTGAAAGTGGTTGGAGGCCTAGTGTGGTTGGCCTTTTTTGCCAAGTGTTTCCTCCTTTTCAACTCATGCATTCGCTGCATGTGACGAAATTTTGGTGGGGTTTAAAACCCTAAGATTCTTGCCCTACTTTGTGTTTAGGGCAAAGGCGGCATATGACATCGCGGGGTGAATCAGGGCTTGCTCAAAAAAGGGCCCCAGGTTGAGGGGTCCGGATTTTTTGAGGGGCGAAAAGCGAGGAGCGGGTTTCCCTGACCGTGGCTGGCGGAATATATCACGGACTTCTGGACCGCCCTCCCCCTTTTTGAGGCGGGCCCGTATGAACTACCCCATCGTTTTTTCCTCTCCCCGTGATGAAGCCCAAATTCTGCTGAAAAGACCACTTGGCCCCAAAATGTCGTCATCATCATCATAAAACGGGTGATTTGGGTGTCCTGACTTTCTGCACCCAGGAGCTGCGGGCTACAACAAGGGGGACTGCAAGGCATTCCCGACCCCCGGGATTTTTGCCAAAATGACCGGTTCCCTTCTCCTCCTCGATGGCATCAGTAACTGGGGCAGGCAGAGAAATCCCCCTCTTTGGCCTTTTGATCTTTTAAATGCCTTCTGCCCCCAAACCGATTTTGTATAAAGAGGTTTTCGAAAATGGTTATCCACAGTGGGGGTAACAAATTAAAACTTTTGGGGCTGCCTTCGTTTCATGGGGAAAGGATGCTGATGATGCTGAGACGACTTTTGTGGCCGTGACTGGGGGGAAACGAGGAGGAAGACTGGGATGCAGGTTGCATTAAACCCTGAAGGCAGATTGGCGACGTTTTTGTTACTGAGTTCACGGGGCCCTGACCGGAGGGGAAGGGGCGAGGTCCTGCAACTGACGATCCCTGGCATGGGTTGCGCCAGCACTGGAAGGAGCCCCTTCTCTCGTCCCTCCCCCTCCTTGCCCCTACCCCCCTCTTTGCTGCTTCCCAACTAAATTTTCGCCCATTTTCAGAAAAATAAAAATTTAGAAGGTTTGGAAGAGTTTTGGGAAAATCTCTTAAAAAGCGGCAAATCACAGTATTTCAAATCCTAAAACAAAAAAAATTGTGTATTCAAATTTAACCCACAAAATGCTCTATGAACAAAACTGGGTGACCAAAAAAGAAAAAAAAACCAGACATAAATGTAAACAGGATAATAAAAGGTTTTTTTGGCACCTATCAATTCACTGGGTGACTACTAAATTTTGGGATTCAAATTTTCTACAAAGTAGCTCTAGAAAAAAAGCTTGCTGACCAAAAGTGAAAAAAAACCTGTTGAAATGTATGCGGGATAAAAATAAGGGATTTTTTTTCACCTATCAATTCACCTGTGGTTTATACTAAATTGTGTATTAAAATTTAAATACAAAAAAGCTCTATGAACAAAACATGACGACCCAAAAATTAAAAAAACACCTGCTGAAAAGTATAGGGAAATAAAAGGTATTTTTTGGGGCCCACAATTCAAATGTGGTGCTACTAAATTGCTGTATTAAAATTTAACTACAAAAATTTCTATGAACAAAGTTGAACCAAAAGTGAAAAAAAAAACCCTGTCTGAAATGTAACGGGGTAATATAAGGTATTTTTTGGACCTATCAATTTACCTGTGGTGACTACTAATTGCTGTATTCAAATTTAACGCAAAAGTGCTCTTGAACAAAGCATGACGACCAAAAATGAAAAAAAACACCTGTCTGAAATGTATACGGGATAATAAAAGGTATTTTTTGGGACCTATCAAATTTACCTGTGGTGTAATAAATTGTGTATTTAAAATTTTTCTAAAAGTAGCTCTATGAAAAAAGCATGATGACCAAAAAATTAAAAAAAAACCCGTTGAAAATGTAAACGGGATAATAAAAGGTATTTTTTGGCACCTATCAATTCAATGTGGGGACACTAAAAGCTGTATTAAAATTTAACTACAAAGTAGCTTAAAACAAAGCTTTGACACCAAAAGTGAAAAAAAAAAACCTGTCTGAAATGTTACGGGATAAAAAAAGGTATTTTTTTTCACTACAATTCCCTGGTGACTATAAATTGCGTATTCAAAATTTAACTGCAAAGTAGCTCTAGAAAAAGCATGAGGACCAAAAAAAAGGAAAAAAAACCCTGTCTGAAAGAACGGGGAAAAAAAAGTATTTTTGGCACCACAATTCACCTGTGGGCACTAAAATTTGAAAATTTAATAAAAACATGAAACAAAGCAGACTGGGCCAAAAATGAAAAAAAAAAAACCCCGTCTGAAATGATCGGGGTAAAAAAGGTATTTTTTGGGAATTCAATTACCCGTGGTGACTACTAAATTGCTTATTCAAATTTAACTACAAGTAGCTTAGAACAAGATGACTGACCAAAAGTGAAAAAAACACCTGTCTGAAATGTATACGGGATAAAAAAAGGGATTTTTGGCCCTATCAATTTACATGTGGTGACTACTAAATTGCTGCATTCAAATTTAACTACAAATCGCTCTATGAAAAAAGCTTGATGACCAAAAGTGAAAAAAAACACCTGTCTAGAAAGTAACGGGATAATATAAGGTTTTTTTGGGGACCTTCAAAATTTACCTTGGGGCTACTAAATTGTGTTATTCAAATTTAAAATGCAAAGTGCTCTTGAAAAAAGCTTTACTGACCAAAATGAAAAAAATACCCGTCTGAAAAGTATACGGGATAAAAAAGGGATTTTTTTTGGGACCTATCAATTCACCTGTGGTTACTATAAATTGCTGTATTCAAAATTTTTAAATGCAAAGTACTCTATGAACAAAACATGACTGACCAAAAGTGAAAAAAACACCTTCTGAAAAAGTTACGGGTAATAAAAGGATTTTTTTTGGGGCACATATCAATTCACCTGTGGTGACTATTATTGTGTATTCAAAATTTAACTGCAAAGTAGATCTAAAACAAAAATTATGACCAAAAGTGAAAAAAAAACCTTTGAAATGGGGTACGGGTATTTAAAGGGATTTTGGCACCCCTTTAGTAACCCATGTGGTGAACAAAGTTTGGATTCAAATTTAACTGCAAGGTGCTCTATCAACACAGTGGCCTGTGCCAAAATGAAAAAAAAAAAAAAGTATCTGAAATGTTTTTACTATAATAAAAGGGATTTTATGGCACCTATAATTCACCTGTGGTGACTATAAATTGCTTTTTCAATTTAAAAAAGTAGCTCTTTTTGAACAAAGCATGACTACCCCAAAATGAAAAAAAACACCGTCTGAAAAGTATAAGGGATAAAAAAATATTTTTTGGCACTATCAATTCAATGTGGTGACTATAAATTGCTGTATTAAAATTTAATACAAAGTTTGCTTAGAACAAAGCTTGAAGACCAAAAGTGACAAAAAAAAAAAAAATGCTGAAATTATGCGGGATAATATAAGGGGGGTTTTTTTGGCACCTATCAATTCACCTGTGGTGCTACTTAATTGTGTATTCAAATTTTAATACAAAGTAGCTTTAACAAAAAAGGGTGACCAAAAGTGAAAAAAAAAACCTGTCGAAATGTTTTCGGATAATAAAACGGTTTTTTTTTTGGGACCTACAATTACATGTGGGGGATACTAAAATGCTGTATTCAATTTAACTACAAAGGCTCCCATGAACAAAGCTTGACGACCAAAAGTGAAAAAAATATCTGTCTGAAATGTTAGGGATAATAAAAGGTATTTTTTGGGACCCACAAATTCCCGTGGGTTTTACTACTAAATTGCTGTATTCAAAAATTTTAAATGCAAAGTAGTCTATGAAAAAAAGCATGACTGACCAAAAATGAAAAAAAAACCCCTGTCGAAATGTTACGGGGTAATAAAAAGGGATTTTTTTTGGAAAAAATCAATTCCCTGTGGGGGCTACTAAATTGCTGTATTCAAAAATTTTAAATGCAAAGTAAACTATCAAAAAAGCTTGACTGCCAAAAAATGAAAAAAACACCTTTGAAATGATACGGTATTAAAAGGTATTTTTGGCACCTATTAAAACCGTGGTGACTACAAAGTTGTTGGGTTCAAATTTAACTCAAGGTGCTCTATCAAACAGCTGGCCTGTGCCAAAGTGAAAAAAAACAGATTGAAATGTATACTGATAAAAAGGTATTTTTTTGGCACCTATCAATTTTACCTGTGGTGATACTAAATTGCTGTTTCAAATTTAACTAAAAGTAGCCTTTTTAACAAAGCATGATGACCCAAAAATGAAAAAAACACCCGTCTGAAATGTTTTCGGATAAAAAAAAAAGGTATTTTTTTGGCACCCATCAATTCACATGTGGTGACTTAAATTGCTGTATTAAAAATTTAATACAAAGTAGTCTAAAACAAGTTGACTGACCCAAAAGTGAAAAAAAAACCCCGTCAAAAGTATACGGATATTAAAAAAAGGATTTTTGGCAACTATTTGAACCTGTGGGGACTAAAAGTTGCGGTTCAAAAATTTAAATGCAAAGGGGGCTCATCAAAAAAGCTGGCCGCGCCCCAAAATGAAAAAACCGTAATTTAAAAGTATATGATAATAAAAGGTATTTTTTTGGCACCTATCAACCTGTGGTGACTACAAAGTTGCTGGATTAAAAATTTTAACTGCAAAGTAGATCTATCAACAAAGCTTGACTGACCAAAAGTGAAAAAAACACGTATCTGAAATGTTTTCGGATAATAAAAGGTATTTTTGGCAATTTTCAATTCACCTGTGGTGACTACAAAATTGCTGTATTCACATTTAACTGCAAAGTAGCTCTATCAACAAAGTTGTACTGCGCCAAAGTGAAAAAACACGTATCTGAAATGTATTCGGATAATAAAAGGTATTTTTGGCACCTTTCAATTCACCTGTTGTGACTACAAAATTGCTGTATTCTGTAAGCTTATTTGCTGGCCGCCAAAATGACAGGAAGCGTCGAAAATGGCGCGATATTAATAGATTATGCACAGATTTTAACCTAAATTATCTTCGTGATCTAAAAAATCTGATCAACGTAAATACCGTGCCGATTTCAACTTTGTCGATAATAATCCCTCAACACTACTCACATGGCCTCCCTACCAATCTCTGATTAACACTGCATCTGACACAAAGGTGCAATTCAATGGCAAAAAGGGTAGACCTCCATTCCAACCTCAATTATCATCTTGCTGTGTACCTCTATAGCTTTTGATAGTAGTGGTGTGTGGAACATCTGGAGCTGGACCTCTGACTTGTAGCCCAATGTCATGCAAACTCCTTTGATTCTATCAACACTGTTTGTTGTACAAGGCTTAGAATGTGACCCCCAATTTTACTTGTAGTGCAGAATCGATCTCTATCACCATTCTATCATTTAGATAATCTGCCTGTGCAGAGGTTTGCTTCCCCGAACTTCTTACCGTTTTTCCAGTGCATCATTGTCCAACCAATACTGATGACATCAACAAGATCTCTCAATTCAAAGATTCTTTTCCTCACAGTTTGCAATGCGTAACAATAACTTTTGTGTTGGTAAATAAGTAAGGTATTTTTTTGGACACATATCAATTCACCTGTGGTGACTACTAAATTGCTGTATTCAAATTTAACTGCAAAGTAGATCTATCAACAAAGCTTGACTGACCAAAAGTGAAAAAAACACCTGTCTGAAATGTATACGGATATTAAAAGGTATTTTTGGCACCTATTAGTACACCTGTGGTGACTACAAAGTTGCTGGATTCAAATTTAACTGCAAGGTGGCTCTATCAACACAGCTGGCCTGCGCCAAAGTGAAAAAAACATGTATCTGAAATGTATACTGATAATAAAAGGTATTTTATGGCACAATTAACTGCAAAGTAGCTCTATCAACAAAGTTGTACTGCGCCAAAGTGAAAAAACACGTATCTGAAATGTATTCGGATAATAAAAGATATTTTTGGCACCTTTCAATTCACCTGTTGTGACTACAAAATTGCTGTATTCTGTAAGCTTATTTGCTGGCCGCCAAAATGACAGGAAGCGTCGAAAATGGCGCGATATTAATAGATTATGCACAGATTTTAACCTAAATTATCTTCGTGATCTAAAAAATCTGATCAACGTAAATACCGTGCCGATTTCAACTTTGTCGATAATAATCCCTCAACACTACTCACATGGCCTCCCTACCAATCTCTGATTAACACTGCATCTGACACAAAGGTGCAATTCAATGGCAAAAAGGGTAGACCTCCATTCCAACCTCAATTATCATCTTGCTGTGTACCTCTATAGCTTTTGATAGTAGTGGTGTGTGGAACATCTGGAACTGGACCTCTGACTCCTTTGATTCTATCAACACTGTTTGTTGTACAAGGCTTAGAATGTGACCCCCAATTTTACTTGTAGTGCAGAATCGATCTCTATCACCATTCTATCATTTAGATAATCTGCCTGTGCAGAGGTTTGCTTCCCCGAACTTCTTACCGTTTTTCCAGTGCATCATTGTCCAACCAATACTGATGACATCAACAAGATCTCTCAATTCAAAGATTCTTTTCCTCTCAGTTTGCAATGCGTAACAATAACTTTTGTGTTGGTAAATAAGTCATGAGTCTGACTTCAATGATCGAATTTTGGAGGTTTCATATGGATAAAAAAACTTTGCTTTCAAATTTGATTTAATGCCCCTCCCATATGAAACAGATTGAAGCTAGAAGCTTGAAAATGTAATAATTTCCAGATTATAGCAACCTGCTATTTTGTCGATTTCCATAACTTTACACTTCATCCTTAGGTGGCATTCACATTTTGTATTCTTGTTGCATTTTCAACCGTGTCAAAAAGGCAAGAAATAAAAAAAAAACATTTTTTTAAATTAATTCCAAATTCACTGGTGTTCAAAATTAACTGCATAAAAAAAGCTATTTTTTTGCGCTCATTTGTAGCGTAGAATGCGCCTGAATCTATAAACCTGTTCTACTCGGATCATAGATTTCACGCTCTCAGCTACAAAGCGATAGTTCTGGCTCAGGTAAACCACCTGTTCCAACAGTAATTCACCTGGATTTGCCGATAAAAAGTCATAAATATGTAGCTTCGTATGGTTGTAGTGCGACACGCCTCCAGCACGCCTCCCAATCTCAGGCGCATTACAAAGTGCTGCAGGCGCTCTGTAATGTGTCTGACATTGGAGTGCGCCTGATTAAAAAATAGCGAACAGGGCTGCGCCAGTTTTCAGGCTCACAGGACGCCAGACTTCTTGCGCAGTCCCATACATACATGTCACCCTTAGTGTTGTCATTCAATTTTGTGGAAGTATAATTTGGACAATCCCTTCTTGAAATTACTGAAGACACGTGTATTGTTGAGTTAGGGGCCGTTCACACGGCTTATTTCGCCGCGGATTGGAGCCGTACTGCGCGCCGGATTTGTGCTGCAGTACGGCTCCAATCCTTCGCAGTAACTACGGTAATCCACAGTTCTCATAGAGAACAGTGGATTCCGTCGCTCCTTCTAGCTCGGCGAATCCGCCGGGCGGGGAAAAAGTCACCTGCACATTATCCAGGCGCAATACGCGCCGTGGATAATGCAAGTCTATGGGGCCGGCGGGCAGCGCCCCCGCCCCCCGCACCCGCCCCTTATTCAAGCCGGAATTGCGAGCTCAATCCGGCTCGCAATTACGGCTTGAATAAGCCGTGTGAACACAGCCTTAAAGTAGCAGCAGTATGAAATTGTTTTCCTCAGTGGCAGATGCAGGAAAGTATGTACTGTATATGTTTGAGCGTTTACTTAAATAGATAAACCAATATGTATGTGATGTTGCAAAATGGACCTTTTTTGAACACTTAAGACCACAAAAGTCTTGTATGTCATTTGTCCAATAAAAAAAAAAAAAATGGATGATGTGCTAAAAAGTGTCATATAGCAAAATATAATAACAATATATTTGCACTGTACTGTATATTAATGTAAAGTAATAATTAATGATAAAGTGTGATAAATAACATCCATACCTGGTGTAGTAAAATCAATGCCCATAAAGCATGGCAGAAAGGAACACATAAAAACATATTTATCAAAATATTATGCTTTAGGCAGTAGGATAAAAGCTAATACATACACGCAATTAAATAACTAGCCACTGGGTGTTGCCCAAGTGACAAAATAATGTGTAGATAGAAGTATAATATACATACAAATATTGCTATATTTACAGGACAGGGCAATAGAAATCTGTATAAAAAAGAACAAATACGATGCAGTTTTCAATCCTGATCCTAGCTAATTGACACCTAAATCTTAGGGTATGTTCACACGGCTTATTTGTGCGCATAGCTATCGATTATGCATTGTCCCCCTGCGCGTACAGTACAATCGTATTGTACACGCATGGGGAGAATTGACATGTCAATTGTTAGTGGTGAATACACGCCGCTGACAATGCATGTCTATGGGGGTGTCCCCCTGTCCCCTGCTTTGGAATTACACATACTATATGTGCCGCAATAAGCCGTGTGAACATAGCCTTAGAAAACATGCTGTGCACACCTATGTTACTGTTATTGTATATAAAGAACGGTATGCCCACAGGTGAGATGAGTCGCATAATCAGAATAACCAGTGTATTGAGAAGACTATGGTGGGAGGGAGGCTGGGTGGTCAGTTGGCTCAGATGGTCAAGGTGTTTAGGATATTAAGGACCAAATAGATTAAAGGAAAAATGCACTGGGCCTAAAGGGATATGTATAAATTGTATTTAGTACATGTTGGCTAGATGTGTAAGAACTGCCTTGCTCACTTTGGTCCGGTTTAGCAGAGAGGTATGGTGATAAATCGATCAGCCTAGTATCCTAAATAATATCAATAAAATGGGCATTATGTAATAAATAAAAAAAACACAGCAATTATAGATTTAAATTTTTAAATTATATGGCTTTACATATCAGGACATACTAAAAAAAATGTTTCTTCAAAGGTTTAAAAATAGATAAATACAAATTACAATATGTTAGTATTTATTGAACAAAAACTAGGGTAAAATGCAGAATCAGTTTGTGAAAAATTAAACACACTCTTACTACTTCCATAATAATTAAGATGGTAAGTGGAAGCTAGGACTTACTAATCATATGCAATTGATTGATTGATCATCAGCAAGTGTGAACTCTATATTAGCTGTAGTTTTGTAGTACGCTGGTCTGAAGCTTTCAGACACATGTTAACACAATGCCAAAAAATCAATACATCAGCAATCATTTTAGAGAAGCCATTGTTGCTGATCATCAGTCTAGGAAGAGTTATAAGTCTCTTTGCCAACAATTTAAAGTCCATCTTTTTACAATGAGAGAGATTATTTACAAGTAAAAAATGCATGAACCCAGGACAGTACCAACTTGTGGCAACCACCAAAAGAAAAACCCTCTCCACAACCTTATTGGATTAAATGGCCACAGTAGCCGTTTTAATGACCAATACAAAACATTAATAAATAACTTTATTTTTAGTGCAAAAATGCAAAGAACACTGCCAAAAACATTCAACAGGGGCATCGCAAGGCAGAATCATCCGGGGCTCGTGCCCTGGATATATTGCCTACTGCCCCGAATCTTTCATCCCCAGCCGGCCCTCATTCAATACAGTAACGCGGCGCCGCATTGTTGTTCTCTATGAGAACCAAAAATACGGTGCAAGCGACTACTGTATTCAATGTGCGCCGCCGCCGGGGCTTCCTGTATGCTGTGCCCAGTGCAGGGTCAGGCAGAGAGCAGCGTACCTCCTATGCTGATGGCTGTGTGCTGGGGCTGTCTGTAGGAAAGGAGGAGGAGCAAGGCTGCAGTGAGTCCTGGATGCCGGCTCCTCCTCCTCCAGCCTGCCAGACCCGGGCATCGGCTCCTCCTCCTCCTCCATCCCGAGAGCCCCAGCTGTCGGCTCCTCCTCCACCCTGCGAGTCCTGGGTGTCGGCTACTGCTTCTCCAGCCTGGGAGACTCGGGCGGCGGCTCCTCCTCCAACAGCCAGCGAGAGCCATGCAGAGCAGCCTACAGCCTTACAAGGTATTTATAGTTAGGTAGGGTCAAAGCTGGGTATAAATGACACTGCCATGTCTGGGGGGAGGGGGGCCATATTATTTTTCCTGCACAGTAACTGTCAGCTCTGTGGGTCACCCTGACCTACAGAGCTGACAGTCTAGTTATATTGATCAGCTCAATCATGGGTCAGCAGTGTATATCTGACCCATAGAGCTGATCAGTGTAACTGTGGATATATACATCTATCTAAGGTGCAATATACCTAAGGGGAAATATATACTTCTGCCTAAGGGGCAATATATACTTCTACATAAGGGGCAATATATACTTCTACATAAGGGGCAATATATGCTTCTACATAAGGGGCAATATATACTTCTACATAAGGGGCAATATATACTTCTACCTAAGGGGCAATATATACTTCTACCTAAGGGGCAATATATACTTCTACCTAAGGGGCATTATATACTTCTACCTAAGGGGCATTATATATATCTACCTGGGGGCAATATATACTTCTACCTAAGGGGCATTATATATATCTACCTGGGGGCAATATATACTTCTACCTAAGGGGCATTATATATATCTACCTAAGGGGCATTATATATATCTACCGAGGGGCATTATATACATCTACCTAACTGAGAAGCAATATATACAATTACCTGAGAGGCATTATTTACAGAAACCTAACTGAGGGGCAATATATACAGTTACCTATCTACGGAGGGACATTATAAACAGCTACTTAAGGAGGGGCATTATAAACAGCTACCTAACTAAGGAGGAGACCTATATACCTACCTCCTTTCAGGAGAGCCTATAGATATAGTTAATATAAACACTACAAAAATTATGACTATAGAAATAGGGAACGGGCAACGAGCTGCTGGAAAAGTGAAGATTCTAAGATGTGTGTCTGGTAAATTCTGCACAGACTTCTCCGGGAGAAGTCATCATAGCGGTACAGGCCGAAAGGAAAAAAACAAGGAGAAGATGACCACTCCAATCAGAAAAGACGTCACCGGTGAGTCACTGCCTGTAACTATACTATAATCACTTTTATGTCTGTAGAGCCTATGTACAACTGGTAGTCACTATGTGGTGCTTGCATGTGCTCATGGTCTGGCAGTATTATTTGGTTCTTACGCAGTGGTAGAATTGGTATTGATGTTCTTGGTATTTATGATATTGTTATAGTAACAGTATGACAGTAATATGTGTGGTATATCTGTTCCATGTATAGGTGTATTATCTGGTGACCATATTATTTAGAGGTAGTGTTGAGCGATTTTTATCGACAAAGTTGAAATCGGCACGGTTTTTATGGTGATCGAAGTTTCCAGATCATGCGATAATTAAGGTTAAAATCTGTGCCTCATCTATTAAGTTCGCGCCTTTTTCGGCGCTTCCTGTAATTTTGGCGGTCAGCAAATCAGATTACAGAATAGAGCAGGGTGAGACATCATGACTGGGATGTGTATGGTTGCGATTGGCTGGAAAAATCACATGACCTCGTTTTACATAGAAACAGCATTTCCTGTTTCAGCCTCAGTGTCTCTCAGCGTCTCATAGGGATAGGACCTGCGCTCTGCCTGTGGCCAAACAGCTCAGCGAAATTAGTCTATTTCTGCACAGAGAAACCTCTACTATTAGCTGTGATCCTTCCAATTTAGTTAGATTAGAGATTTGAAGATTTTATGTAGTTAGCTAGAGAATTTTAAAGCAGCATCTACCACTGTAAATTCACGGCGGTGGGAGCGGGGGGGGGGGGGCCCCCGCGGGCGAACACAGACAAGCTCTATATATAAAGAACACTGGATAAAGTTCACCAAGACTTAGTGTAGACATTGTAGTGGAATATCTTTATTATTAACAGTTTGCTATTGAAATATTTCCTGGATATTGGGCAGCCTGAACTTATATTGGATACACATCATTTCTAGTAACTGCAGGTCTCTTTGTTAGCTGCAAAACTCCACTTTTATTATCAGTATACATTTCAGATAGGTGTTCATTTTCAATTTTACCCATTACACCTGTGACTGTTGATATATCCACCTTGCAGTTAAATTACAATACAGCAATCTTGTAGTCAGCACAGGTTGTTTGTTGCCAAAAATACCGTGTATCGTACGAAAACATCACAGTTACGTGTTTTTTGACTTTTGCGCAACCAGCATTGTTCATTGACGCAGCATCCACGTAAATCTTAAAACAGATATTCTATATTCACCACAGGTGAATTGAAAAGTGCAAAAAAATATCATTTATTATACCAAAACATAACAGTTACGTGTTTTTTGACTTTTGCGCACCCAGCATTGTTCATTGACGCAGCATCTACGTAAATCTTAAAACAGCTAATTCTATATTCACCACAGTGTGAATTGAAAGGTGCAAAAAATATCGGTTATTATACCAAAACATAACAGTTACGTGTTTTTTGACTTTTGCACACCCAGCATTGTTCATTGACGCAGCATCTACGTAAATCTTAAAACAGCAATTCTATATTCACCACAGGTGAATTGAAAGGTGCAAAAAATACCGTGTATCATACGAAAACATAATGGACACATATTGCAAAATGACTTGTTTTTGCAAGATCTTTAACATAGCTATCAATCCCTGTATTGACACAACCCATTCAATACAATGAAAAAAAGAGAAACAAAGACATGGTGGGATTCCATCCTATTTTAAAAATGTGTTTTCTAGAATCAAACTACTAAAAAACTTGCATGTACAAAATAGCTGGAAAAAAAATTCCCCTGAATTGTACAAGGGAGGTACAGGAAAACTTGACCAGATGTAGGTTATTCAGAGGACATGGAGTATGGAGCACGGACAGAGAACAAAGTACAGAGACAATTTCCTCCAGCACGTTGAGTAAAATGAGAAAAAGAATGCCAAGCAAAAGGGCACCTGGGTGTAACAGGAGCGTTAACCACCAGTATTTCCAAGTGAAGCTCAATTGGTCCGCACTCATACGGAGGGGCAAGCGCTACCCAGGTCTTGACTGTGTACTGAGGAAGGCTGGAGTTCTCACACTTCCGCTTCCGCACTCTGCTTCAGCACGACAGTTTTTGTTGCTGCGTCATCAGGGCATTTTAACCTGCGTGTTAATAGATGACGGACGCCAGCCTGGGCTCTCACCGCACCCACTGTAACTCCGGCCCTGGGTCATGCTGTGGCACAGGACAGTTCTAGTCAATGTCCAGTTCAACTAAAATGGTGGTTGAAAGACTCCTTTTTCCAGCACTTTGTAATCTGGGGGTCAGACAGGTTTAATGGTCATACTGTGGCCCAGGACAGGGACAGTATATGTCCAGGTCAACTAAAATGGTGGTTGAAAGACTCCTTTTTCTGGCACTTTTTAAACTGTGGGTCAGACAGGTTTAATGGTCATTCTGCGGTACAGGACAGATATAGTTAGTGTCCAGTTCAACTAAAATGGTGGTTGAAAGACTCCTTTTTGCGGCACTTTTTAAATGTGGGGGTCATGCAGGTTTGGGGCTCATGCTGCGTTCCAGGACAGGGATATTCAATGTCCAGTTCAAGTAACATGATGGTTCAAATCATACTGCCTTCTAGCACTTTTTAATTTGTGGGTGATGCAGGTTTAAGGGTCATGCTGTGGTACAAGACAGGGATAATGAATGGTCTGTGACTTTTTTTCTGTGACTTTTATAACCTAAGTGTGTTGCCTAAGATGTAGCACGTATCCATTTGACTGTTGTGGATGTTAATTTCAGCTTCTCCAGCCTTGTTTGGGTGTAATAATGAAGGTGTCGTTGCTCTCCCATAGACTTTAATGGTAATCGCTCATAATCGATGCTCACTATCGAAAAACCTTATCGATAGCGGCCGACTATCGACTATCGCTCGATCTTGATAGCCAACGCAATCGCTCAACACTATGTAGAGGTATTACACTATTGTACATAAATGAGTGGCTTTAAAAGGTCAATTTTGTCAGTGCTGGCTTTCCTTGTACTGCTGAGATGATGGAGAGGATGTATGTGAAATTTGTGGAAAATTAGTGACAGAAACCTAATTTTTTATACATAAAAATCCATGCCGCAGGTCACGATGTGGCATGTAAAATACTATGTGAACCACGCCCTACTCTGCAAAGAGTAACACAGAGGGCCTGTGCCACGGATGTTTTAGGACCTTAGCAACGCCCCTGCCCCAGCTTGAGGATACCTAGTAGCCACCCCTGGTGGCCGTTATGTCACTTAGCTCTCAGAGGGCCCACCCTGAAAGAGCCCCGCTGTCACCAGACCAAACACATGTTCCATCATGTGATTAGGGAACCATATCCGGCTATTACTCCCCCCCACTATCAACTAGCTCGAGGGACCCCAACCGCCACAGCAAACCTGAGTAACCACTCACATATATGCCGCACCCCGCAGCCCCAATGCATGCTCCACACCCTCCTGAATTCCAAAACCCACAAATCCAAGCCTACAGCATTGAGATGAACGCCATATGACCGCCAGAAATTCCTATCTCCAGCCTCGAGCTCTCGATGCCGAATAAAAATTCCACCATTCTGCACCATGAAGCCAAAAATTTTCTGATTAAGTTTTATATGGGCTTTGTTAAAACGTTCAACTTACACCGTCCAGGTCAAGTCCTACGGGGATCAATCTTGGACTACACCACTATCATGCTTGGGAAAAGGAACCAAATTCGCAGCAAGTCAAGCCGGATGTTTTTAATCAATTCCCGTAATGGACGATAATCCAGGTGCAGAACCAGCACATCCGGAACCCGGTCCTACTGGGTGAAGCGATGGATCTTAGGCAGAACATTCTTCCACAGCATGCCACGCACACCCAACCAACGAATCACCGTCAACTCTCTCAGAACACCCAGCTGCTTCTCTAATCATAAGCATATCCACTTGTTCAGCTCCCCAGTATACAAATGAGTAACCAAGGATCCACACCAAACTGGGAGACCTATGGGCTGAGAAAAACAGAACACCATGGAAAGCAGGAAAAGAGATAAAAAGAGAGGGGGAAGTAACGGGAGGGTGAGGGAGAGGGAGGGTGGAAGGGGAGTTAGCCAGGCAGCAAATGCAAATTAATATAAAGCCGGAAGTGCTTAGATTCCCATCAAACAATCCGCTTAACCACTTCTGATGACAGCCCTAAACTCGCTGTCTCTGTCGCTGCGCAAATCCGAAAAGGAGGAGCAATGCTTGTCAAATCCAACACCAAGATTGCCAAACTCTGCCGAAACACTGCAGTTAACTGAAAGTGTTTCGGTAGATGCAACAAAGGACCAGACCTTGCAATTACTCCAGACCTGCAGTCCCAAAAACACAGCAAGGGGCATATGGGATAACTCTTAACTTCACCCAATACCACCGACTTCCATCCTCCCAACGTATCAGTCTTGGATCTATGATCTGAAACTGAACCCAGTCCACAAGATCAAGCATATACCACTACTGCAGTCCCATGCCTACCTTTTTGCTAGGAGAAACCAGCTCCCCAATATAAAGAGCCCCAAAAAATGCCCAAGCAGAAGCCAATTTAAACAGACGAATCTCGCAAGACATCGTACAGACCTGTCATAGAACCACGGCCAAACGTTCGAGGAGGCAGAAAATCAACTGGACGCCAACCATCCCTAGTAATCTTCCCCCTCCTAAAACCCTTCAAGATCTGATGTTCCATGAAGGACTTGGTACAATCATCCTGATTGCGCAATTTAAAACCAAAAGCAAGGGAAGAAATAAACCGAATCACCCTCAACACCAACGAACCGGACTCCGAAGCATGCCCCATAAAACAACACAATACCCAAGGGCTGTCAACTTCAAAAATCACCTCATCCAGTCCTCGAACCCATACTTTCCACACACACCAAGTGGACTCATATGCAGACCATTTTTCTTTCAGCCAAGGAAGCCCATATGGAACTTCTTGCTTTCTGTTGACCACATCCTAAAGATGCGTTGGACAAGGCAGACCCGTAGCTCCTGGCACCAATTCTCAAAAACGGTCCCACTGGAAATGAGACAAAAAATCTGCTATGGAGTTATTCACCCCTGGGACATGTTCTGCCACCACCCAAGTATTCAGGGATAAGCAACGCAACACCAACTGACTCAAAAGCCATACAACCGGAGAGGAATAGGCCAAAAGACTGTTAATAGCCTGAACAACCCCAAGTTATCGCAATGAAACCTGACCTTTTTGTTCTGAGTCCGTTCGCCCCAAATCTCCACAGCCACCACTATGGGAAAGAATTCCAGCCAGGTTCTTTACCAGCCCGGACTCCACCCAATCACCCAAAACCTGTACCCCCTGCCGTGTCCATATAAATCTCCACCTCCTCATTGGAAAACGATTCTTCAATACAAAGGGATCGACCATTATAGCGCTCCAAAAACTTCCCCCACACCCTCAAATCATACCTAAGTTCCCCGATCAATCTGACAAAATGACAAGGAGCCAGAACATCAGCAGTAGCAAACGCTAAGCGTCAGCAGAAAACTCTCCCCCTCAGGATGATGAAACATGCTTACCCAGCAGCAATTGCAATTCCCTCAGAGGAATCTTTCTAACGCCCCTCACCCTACTAACCTCTGCCTGCAAGTCCTCCAATTTATCCTCTGGCAATTCTGATTCCCAAAAAATTGAGACCGGTGGCAGGCCTCTACGTTTACTCAGGAACCAGAGGAAAACTGAACCGTTCGGCAACCTACTGTATTGTCCACCACAATAAACCACAGAGATTAGTACCCTCAGGACCAAAGCACAAAAAATAATCCAAATAATGGATGATGGAGGGAAACCCTGCCACGTCTTTCACAACCCACTCCAACAAAGAACTAAATGATTCAAAATAAGCACATGAAATTTAGCAAGCAATGGGCAAACAACGAAACGCCCCATTCCAAAAACAGTCCAACAACCTAACACAATCAAGATGCACTGGCAAAAGGCGGAAGGCCACCTCAATGTTGATTTTTGCCATCAACGCCTCACTCCCATTGCTGCTCACCCAATGAACTGCTGTGTTCACCGAACAAAGATCCGGATCTATCCCATCATTAATCATCGTTCTATGACCTGATGAAGCAAACCCGGCGTTTGCGAAACGCGTTGTCTATTTGTTTTTATTGTTAAATAAATGACACTAATTTGCTGGTAATGTTACCTAGTGTCTTTTAGCTTTATCTATTTCATTTCCACGGGGCTAATCCTATTTTTCTGGCTCCTGTATATCTCATCATTAACTGACAGACCCTGAGAGAAGGACAAATGGTGGATTAAACAAAACTTGTTTGGTTCCTTCTTAGGAACCACCCCAAAGGTGAAACAACCAGATCCGGAAATGGAGGCTAAGAGTACGGACCTGCCATCCGGCCCAAAGGCACCTTCTCCTTCAGTTTTTTAGAAAGTACCTCACGGTGTTGCAAAGCCGACTGTAAGTTCCTGGTGGAGAGAGGGACCGTATGGGCCAGGGCCAGTATCTGAAAACTGTCTCGTAAACCATGCCCCAAAAGTTCCGCCGCTGCCTTATCCAGATACTAGGTGAGAAACACCTGCATCCTTTCCAATTTCATCAGCGTCACTCCCTTAGCTATTGGTCCCTGTGCCTTTACCCTTGCCTGTTTTGGTACATCTGGAAAAACTGTGGGACCCGGTATCGCAAACAGAGGTGCTTAAACTGACACCCTCCACAAAACCCTAATGGCTCTCTTTTTAACTGCCACACACCCAGACTTTGACCCCCCGAAATAGGAGCCCCAGGGGAAACCTCCCCCGTTGCTAGCACCGATGGCCCTGGCCTGAAAGGACTGCCCATAGCACGTGGGAGTCATCACCCTAAGCCATAGTCTAATATCCTTGTGGTCCCATGTAATAAAGGCCCGCACCCCCTTTCCCTTTTTGCGGAACTGCTCACTACGGGGACCCAAGGGGCCGGGGCCCCATAAACCCACTGCGCTTCACCTGTGGCATCCAAATAACAAAAAAGCGCTGAACAATGCTCCAGAGTCTTTTCCCCAATGACACAACCCAAGATGGCAAAAGCTTGCAGCCAGTTGGCAAATGTCTGCAGAATCAACCCCCCCTGCTTTCCCCCTTCGTCTTTTTTTTCCTTTTTCCAAATTAAACTTCTTAAAAGAGAGAAGAGAAAAAAATTTCGACATATTCATCTTTCCAAATTTTTTCTTTAACCTTCTTATTCAAGTGAGCCCCCTGCAGGCCCTCAAAACAGACATAAACCTTATTTCCCCCTTTCATCTAACCTCACTCCATCATCCTGTACTTCCTTGAACCGATACCCTAGTAGCCCGCACGGCAGCAGACTCCACCCTGACAATGGCCAACCCGTCCACAGCCCCCAACAAGAAGGACAAATTATGACTCCAGGCTGTCTCAGGAGGCAGAAAAATCCGCCCCCCTTGACTCAACCGAACCAGCAGCTACTGCAACACAGCTGCCAACCCCTGCAAGCTCGCAGCATCGCCGCCTCATCCCGCTGACCCAACCAACAAAGAGACGCAGAGACCTAAAAGAACTGCCTCTGTGAATACGAGAGGAGGGAACACAGGCCAGAATATATTCACCCGGTTGCGCGGGAACTGTGGGTCCGCTAGCCGCCGACATGGATCCTGGACTGTGCTCACTGGAGTTATGCTCCCTGCCGACTTGAGGCAAGCCACCCACTGTCATTGGTCCCGGAGACACCACCCGACACAGGATTCTGATTGTCCCTGCTTCCTCCTCGCCGTCGCGGGTTGGCCCCCTTTGTTGCTTTTAAAACCCGGGGGGCCCTGCCGCATGAGAAATAAAGCGACACGGGGGCGCAGGGGCCGCACACAGATAGGGGCGGAAATTTGCCCTCCGCTGAGCCCGGGTGCCTGCCAGGATTCATCCCAGCACCGAATCTTCGGCCACCAGTCTACCATGAGATTTGGGGCTGGGGTCCCTAGGGGGGTTTTCTTATGCTTTCCGGGGCTCTAGAAATAACATCGGGGCTCATGCGCTTCGGTGGCATATCCCTGCGTCCACTCCAGACATTGTCTGCCACCGCGGCAGGCACCTCCTCGCCACGCAGGGCATCCCACACCTGCCGCTGGAGCCAGTCACTGCCCCTGGAACCAGCCGCTTCTCGCAGCAACTCCAGGAGCTTTTCTACCGCGGCTATAGATGTCGGAAGCAGCCCACTCTGGTCTGCTCAATTCAAAAGCCTGGGTGCACCGGCTTCCAGCATACATGGGAAAGCTTTAAAAACCTTCCCCCTTTCCAACCCTCATCCCAAGCCACGTGACATTTCACAAAATTAGTTATCAATATGTAGAGAAATTACCAAAAAACAAAATTTTAGGCAAGTTTTTGGTTGGCATGCGAAATGTTCAAGTTTATGACAGTAAATTAGAAAAAGACTAGACAAGTATAGATTGTTTGGAAGGGTTGCTAGGAGAAAGCCTCTTCTTTCTAAAAACATGGCACCAAAATTAAAAAGGGTTTTACCACTATTAAAAATCTATGGCACAGGTCACTGACAGGTAGCTGCGAGCTGACCATGCATGAGAAAGAGTAGGGCAATGCATGCGGCAATCCTCTCCATCCAATTCTATGGGAGTTCCGAATACAACTGAGTAAATTTGGGGGGATGGGACAAAGGGCCCTTTCCCCATTTTATGCACGAAAAGACTGCAGTAATTTTTAAGTTTTCAAAGCTGCATCTGAACAAACCATAAGATTTCTGAAACAAGGTACTTTGATCAAATGAGACTAAATTGAAGATATATGGCCCTAATGCACAGTGCCACGTTTGATGAACAGTAAACACAGCAGATTAGCACAATACCTAATTTTTATTGTCAGTGTCTGTTTCTGTTTCCTTTATTCTACTTAGCCAATATTTCATCAAGTATCCCAGTCACATGGTGGTTCTATGTGGAAAGAGCTCAGTACTATTGAGGACTATGTTATTTTCCCATAGCCCTGATAATATACTTACCTCATTGTTTCCAGCTTTCTGTAATTGGGAAGCATTTGGATTTGGGGCTATTGAATATTACTTTTTATAATCTTTTCCTTGCCTTTTTAAAATTTAGGAAAAAAAAATTTTTGTTTTGGGGAATGAAAAACTACATGACTACACATTCACATGTTATAAGTTGATCTACTGTTGCTAAGCAAAATGTACAAAAATAAGTACAATGTTCCCAGTACATATTTTGATTGAACTGTATGAACCCATTTACCACTTTATGGCTAACCCCTTGGTCCCTAAACTAACAATTTAGCACTGTATAGTGACCTCCATTGCAGCAACACACATAGGTGGCGTGACCCAAACAAAATCACTGCCACAATGGCCAAAACACAGCAACAACACCAAAGAAAGCATCACAAAAGTTCACTTTTCTATGTACTTAGAGCAAAAAAACAAGGAAAATAGGTTTTAAGCCTTATGAGCTCTTCAACCTATTAAAAACACTTGGGCCAAATAGAAGTCGTGCCGGTACCAGAAAAAAAAGTGACAGACATGAATATATGACTATATCTAAAACACAGTAAAAATACATGGGCACTGCATACACATGCTATACAGTGATATACAGTTGCTAAGAAAATACAAATTACAAAAAGGAACACGGGGTTCTAAGTACACTTTGTTCCCCCTTTGTTTGTGTTTTTTACTTCTTACATGTATTTTATCATTTGGTCCAAACTCAGTGTCCAGTTATTTAGTTATGTTTATTAGATTACCTATATCTATGATTATGTAAATAAAAGTTAAAAATTAAAACATTGGAAAGCGAAAGTCTTTCCTCATTTTTTTGGGTTAGACTCTTGACAACAACCCCCAAAAAAGCAGAACCACATCTTGCTGAAACTACCAACCAACCCCTCATGGGCCCCCCCCACCACCCCCACCCAACAGGCAATGGATTCCAACCGTGTCTATCGTTACTTTAAATTTTTTTTTTATAATAATCAATATTTTAATGTCTTCTTATTGTATGTAGGTATAATGCTTGTAATTCTCTTTTATAGTATAGCCTATAGTTAATAATTTTATTTGCAAAAGAGGCAACTGGTAAAGGTCAAAGCTAGAAAAGATAGTACCGACATGATGTTCTAGACAATATAATCCTTGTAAATTGATTATATGTCATTTGCACAAACTCTTAAATGATATTCTGTAATATGTAAAGAGACTCACTAATGACAGCTAGCCAGAAATGTATCCTTAAAGCACATCTTTTGTCGGTTGCTGGGCAGATTCCTTGGTTAGCTTGCTGGAAATACTTCATGCTCACTTATTGCTTATGTATTTGTGTTTTTAAAAACTCTTTTTGTAACATGCCTTACTTTTAAATAAACATATAACTAATACACTATGAAACTAGAGAACATTTGTCTCAGTAATATCCTTATCCACTTTAGTGGTGAATGTCTGTATGTCCACAAAAATGTCTGTATGTCCTTGTTCATATGACCTGCAAAAGCGGATCCCCAGGATGGGCGAAGTGGCTGCCGGTGACATTTTTTGCTATATTCTCCTTTCCTCTTAGTTTTTGGGTTTTGATTTGGAGATTCAGGCTACAAGCAACATTCCCAATCTCTCTCTCTCATAGGTGATGTTTTTGCTCTCCCTTAAGCTACTTTTTAAATTGTTTGGAGAGTGTTCTCAAAATTCCTTATTTCTCTGCAAAAGAATTCGAAGATTTCAAAAAGCCCACTACTTCCATATTTATTATGACAAGAAACATCTTAGACTCTATCACAGAGACACTCATGGAATAACCAACTGAAATGAAGGCCACAGACCAAAAGGACTTGGGACTTTTAAGAAGTCGCCACTTGGGGAACTATAGCTCTGTAACCAAAAATGAAAACACTAAAAATACCCAATATCCATATGAAAGAAAATGCCCTTTTTGGAACATAAGTTTGTGTAACATACAGTCATCTTGTCTTTTGTTTCTCAAGACTTTTTATCAAGAGATGATATAATGAGCCCTAAAACAGAACTATCTATGGTCAGTTTTTGGTCAGTTTTTCAATCTGAGATATATATATACGTCACATGTTACTCTAAGAGCTTAGCTAAACATCATGTGATGTGTTTAAATCTTTTTTGTTTTTTTATTTTCTGGAGGCGGGGTAGTGGACCCACCGGCCCCAGCAACGAGGGTAGTTAAACGCCGGGGAAAACAAAAATCAATCCCCCCCTTTTTTCCCCGAGCCCCGGTAAAGCGGGAAGGATTTGCTGCGGGGGGCTACCAGGTGCCCCCCCCGACTGACTTGTTGGGGGTGGGGGCCGGGGTGCAGAGGGTACGAACTACCCCGGGAACCCGTGTCGTGGGGCAGGCAGAAGGTCAGGGCAGGCGGCAAGGTTTTCGTGGTCGGGGACAGGCAAAGGTCGGGGGGCAGGCGGCAGGGGTTTTCGGATGGGAAAAGGTAGCAAAGGCTGGTCACAGTAGGGCGAGAACACACTGGGGAACGCTTTAGCTAAGGCACGAGGCAAAAGATCCAGCGGGGAATGACGTGGGTGCAAAACTATTATATGGGGGGCAGCGCCCGGAAATTACCCAAAAACCGGCGCACTGCCCTTTAAATGTACGTAAGCGCGTGCGCTAGGGGGCACGCAGGGCCCCTTCCGGGGCCGGCAGGGGCGGGCCAACGGGACAAGGGCCCAGTGAGTGAGGGGACGGGTGGCCCACGTCGGCAGTGCGGCCCGCGGGGCCCCCGTCCCCCCCGGGGGCCAGCCGTAGGGAACCGGTTTTGCGACCGGGGGGCCGTACCACGGACGGCGGCGCCCCCGTTACAGTACCCCCCACCCCTTAGGCCTCCCCACCTTTTTAGGCCCGCAGAAATTGAGGATGGGGGGTCCCGTTTCAGGATTTTGGATTCCGGCTCCCAGTCTCTCCTCGGGCCCGAAGCCCCCCCAACCCCGGGGAAGAAACGCTCCCCTGACCGTTTTCATATTTAAAATGTCCTTTCCGAAATGTAGGGGGATTCGTTGGGGGAAGGCGTACATTCTTCCGAAAAACCCGGTTCACACCAGGGCTTAAGGGGGGCACAAAAAAATTTTTTGTTGTGGATCCGGAAAAGAGGGAGGCAAACAGGCTTGTTGTCCCCGGGAAAAGCGAAAACCTTAGGTCTGAGAAGCGGGGCCCAATTTAAGACTGGGACTTTCGGGCCACATATCTTAAGAGAGCCAAACTTGGTCCCGGGAAAGAAAGTGGGGGGCAGGTCTTCTCCTTTTGTCCGCCTAGATTCATACGGGCGGGGGCCCGAATAAAAAAGAATGTGCTCTCCTGCCGATGGCCTTGATATCCCGAACCGGGTCGTTGACGGGGGGCACACCATTAGGAGGCAGGGGAAGGGGGGGGGGGGGGGGGGGGTGGCGGCCATAGACTCAAAAAAACGGGGGGACCCGGGCAGCACCCGGCCCCCGATGGTTATATAAAATTGGCCCCCGGGGAGCACCCGGGCCATTTTGTCCGACGTCCGGGACCAAAGTACGAGGTATTCCCCAGAATCGGTTTTCACCCTTCCACCTGCCCTTTGGAAGGGTGATGGGCCCGATAAAAGTCCAACGATCCAATGGGAGCACAAGCACGCCAAAAAGGGGGAAAAAATTGAACACCGCGGTGGGGGAGACAATGTGTGAGGGCAGTCCATGAACCGGGAAAGACTTGCCGGAAAAAAAGACTCCCAAATTTGTGGGGCAGACGGCGGCCAGGAGAGGCAAAAGGGGGGACATCTTGGAAAAGGGTCTGTCACCACCCAGATGCCCCGAATTTCCAGAGGAGATGGTGATCCGTGACGAAGTCCAAGCTATGGCGCAGGATTTCAGGCACAGGCAGGGGATGCAAGAGGCAGGGGGCCCCTGTGGCATGGAACCCCTTTTCGAAGGAAAAGTGACCAGGCGAGGGTGTAGTCCTTGACACCTTTCTGAGTCGGCCACCTAGGCCGCAGATAAATGCATAGATTTTCCTTTCTCCGGGAACCCCCCCAAGGAGCATGCCCCCACTCCAAATCTTTCCTCCTGAGTGCCAGGGGGCACGTACGTCTTGCCCGTGGGGTGTTTTGGAGACCTGGGGACCCCACGTGAACCAACCTTTGGGGGGAAATTTTTGTTTTTGGGGACAGGTTCTTCCCGCCCACGTCCAGGCACGGAGAGGGCATCCCCCTTGACGTTTTCCAGCGGCCCCGGAAAAGTTATGAAAGTAAAACCCGTGAGAAAAAAAGAGCCCACCGGGTTTGGCGAGGTTTGACGGGGCCGTCGAAGAACAAAAAATTTTTTGGGGCCCGTAAAGATGTTGTTTGGGATGACGAGCCCCCTCCAGCGATGTCGCCACCCTTTAGGGCCAACTTATGGCCAAATTCCCGGGCCCCAAGGCATAGTTTCGTACCCGGGCGAAAAGGTTTTGAGAAGAACCCCATGTGAGAACTTTCCTTTGGATTTTCTTGCTGAGGACCCACCTCCCCCCCAGGGAAAGGGCACCCCCTCCAAGGAGAAGGGCTTTGGGAATCAGCCGGGCCCAAAGACAAGCTGTGGAAAAGGGCCGTCTTTAGATCCAAAATTCCTTCTCGCCTCGGAGGCCAGCCTCTCGGGTTCGCATTTTTCCTAGAAAGGGGGCCACGTAGGACCCACCAAGGGGGAGAAGGGGGGGAATAAATTGCCCGAAATAGTTCGCGAAGACCAGGGGGGCCTGTATTGCCCGAAGACCGACGGGACGGGGCCACGCAGTACCGCGGAGGTTTTGGGGGGTCCATTTTTTAGGCCTTCAGCCCAGACTATGTAGCAGAGGAAAGGAGGTGGTCCGATGGGGAAAAAGCATTTCTCCAGCTTGGGTACAGTCGGTTGTGCGAGAAAGTTTTCGAACCTGGCGTATTGGCCCGGTAGTCCCAAGTCAAGGGAAAAAATCAGGATTCACTAGGACACTATGACACAGGTACAAAAATCCCGAAGCACATGACGAGTTTTTTTGGGAAAACCCCTGGAGCGTTACAGAGCCCAAAGGGCATCACGAGATACCAAAATGCCATCTCGGGTATTAAACGCCGCTTCCCCCTCTCCCCCCCCCGAATTCGGATAGGTTTAGGTCCTCGCAGATCCAAACTTGGGGAAAAACTTTAGCTCCTTTTAGATGGTCAAAAAGCCTTTAGATAGTGGGGAGGGGAGGGTTTTTTTACGGTGCTTATTTGCCCCTGTATTTTATACACGGAAAGGAGGGGAACCCTCCTTTTTTCTGCACAAGAAAAACCCGGGTCCGGCTGGGGAGGAGGACTTGGAATAAAACCTTTTGCAATTTTCCCGAAAGTAGGCTGACAAGGCCCGAGTCTCTGGCAAAGGACAGCGGTTTTGACCCTCCCCCGGGGGGGGGGCTGGTCCCCCGGCAGGGGGGTCTAGGGCAGTCGTAAGGCCGAGGGGGCAGCGATTTAGCCTCTTTTTCAAGAATACTCCCCAAAGTCCTGGTATCGCCAGCAGGCCTGGGGAACGGCTTGACGAGCGGGGGCGGGAGAAATGGTAGACCCGGGGGTGGCCCCCAAAGCAACGTTCTGGGATTCCCGTCCCCCAAACCGGACCGCCCTCTTCCAAACGAGCGAGGGGCTGACGTTGCGCCAGGGAAGCCCCCAAAAGGAACGCCGAGGAAGCACGGGAAAAGAACGTGGAACGTGACTTCTCCTTATGCAGAGCCCCACACGGGGGTTCCCGGCCCCGGGTTAGTCTGGATGGGGTCACGGAGGCTCCCCCTGACCGAAGTATAAGCGGTCTCCAGCCGGCCAAGGTATGCGGAATCGGTTCCAATGAGGGTAAGATGAAGTTTTCCCTGCAGCCCCCCAATCCGGGAAAGGGAGAATTCCCGGGAAAGAAGAACCCGCACAGATGCACCCCACGGGCCCTCAAACGTGGAAGGAGGAAACTGCACCTAGGACCGCCCTCCTACGGTCCCAGGTGGAGCTTTCCCGGGCGCTGGGGCGTAGGGACAGTTCGCCAAATGGTCCGGGCTGGCGCAGTAGAGCATAGCTTCTCGGTTGGGGGCGGTTCAGCTTCCCGTCCGATAACTGGGCCCCCTCCACTTGCAGGGTTCCACCCAGAGCTTGAGGAGACATAATGGGGAGCTGAAAAACTGGGGGCCCGATGAAAACCGCCCACGGGGCGTGCAGTGTCTTTTTCCTGACGCAGCCCCCTGCCCCCTTTGCGAACCCTTTCATCCAATAGGTTGTAGATAATTAGTTCACTCAGGGGGGACGGGAGGCTCTTTCGCCCAAAACGTCTTTAACCCGCTGGAAAAGGCCCCTTTTTAAGTGGCACAGAGGGGCATCATTCCACATGGCCTGAAGCCAGATACGGAACTGTACCGCATAGCACCCACCCAAAAGTCGCCTTGCGAAGGTTCAAAAGGGGCGGGTCCCCGCAGAGGAACACGTGCCGGCTCCCGAAGGGGGCGGAATTCCTGGAGGAAGGACTGAGATCCCATCAAGGGTCGTTCCTTCCAAGGGGGTCGCCCCCCCCAGGGCCTTCCCGATAGTAGGCTCACCAAGGGCCACCTTAGACCTCTCCGAAGGAAATGATCCGCCATCATTCTATGTGCTAGAGCACTGGGGAATGAAACCCCAGCAATTTTGGGGTCCCCAAAGCGATGGGGAAGGGGGACGAAACTTGGGGCCCACGGGAGCCAATGGAACGGGTGACGTAGACGGGGTCACCGACGGGGGGCAGGTGGAACTGTTTTGGGATGCAAGGAGCTGACGCATCATGGCGGAGAGCGGGCCCCAAATGCTGTGCCTGTTGTGCGATTTGCGCGACGTGGGCCCCAACCCAAAGTCGAAGATCCGCGAGCTTGGAGGGGCACCTTTGGCGGGGTCCATGGCTGGATCTAACTGTAGGCTGGGGGTGGATCCGCCCGACCACCGCAAACGTGGTAGTTAAGCCCCGCCAGGGAAAGGAATCTAATACCCCCCGGTTTTCCCCCAGAGCCCCCGCAAAGCGGGGTGGGCTTGCTGCGGCGTGGGCACCAGGTGTCCCCCCTGACGTGACTTGCTTGCGGGGCGGCCGAGGGCAGCGAGGTACAGAAACGTGTCCAGGGAAACGTAGTGTGGGCAGGCAAAAGGGGCAGGGCGGCGGCAAACGGTTCCCCCCCGGGGCGGGACAGGCAGAAGGGCGGGCAGGCGGCAAGGTTCGGGGGGGGAAAACGTGCAAAGGTCGGTAAAAGGTAGGGGAGAACACACTTTGGGAAAAGCTTTAGCTAAGGGGACGAGGGAACATGTCCGCAGGGGGGGGGGAGGGGGGTGCAAAATATATATAGGGACAGGCCCCAATTACCCCAATTACCGGCGCACGTCCCTTTAAATGTGGAACGCGCGCCAAAAGGGGGCGCAAAGCGATTCCCGGGCCCGGGAGGGGGCGAGGACCGGAAGGGAGCAGGCCAGGGGGAGTGGGTGGGACGGAGGCGCCCGACCGGCATGCGTTCCGCGGGGCCCCCCGCCCCCCCGGGGACCCGCCGGGGGAAAGTGGGGGCGACCGGGTCCGTACCACGGACCGCGGGCAACCCTTACAAATTTTTATGAAACTTTTGCCAAATTTCAATCTGATTGGCCAGTAAAATTTTGTCAGCTAATTATTATTTCTGATTTTGTATTGGCATAAGAATGCACAGGGATTTTTCCAGGTTTTTGTCCATAACCCCACTGCATTGCTCTCTAGAATCCAAGAAAGTTCCAAGGCATTAAGCTAATACTTCTGTAGTAACATAGCTAGACATTTGTCGATCAAGCTTCCAAGGGTGGGAAAGAGTGAAGGGGAAAGGGGGGGGGGGAATTTTAAAACTTTGTTTCCCCTTTCTGATGAAGACTTGGAACCCCTAAGGCTATGTCTTCACAGCACAGAAATACCATTGGATTTTCGGCGGTATCAGCATTTTGAATCTGCCAAAATTCTGATTATCTTGCGCAAAAGCAGCAATGAAAAAACCCATGTTTTTTTTCATACACACATGTTTTTTTTCCACATGTTTAAAATTGGGCAGAATATTCAACATATTTCATATTCAACAGGATTCTTGTGGATTGCCATCGGATTCAATTGTCCGGGCCAATGGTAAAACCAAAAACTGAACGCAGTTTTTGCGCAAGTCTGCGCCAAACTCCCTGCCATGGTCCAGCAATGACAAAATTCTGTCTGATTTTGGATTTCATTTTTGTCACATGCTGTATGCAAATAGCCTAAGGCATGAACTAATCTGCCTTAAAGAAATATTTTTTCCCCGAAACCCCAAAAATTTCCTCGCCGGAT
>JAODAL010048971.1:0-28547 GCA_025379985.1 Phyllomedusa bahiana | reverse complement strand
TTCACATCAAATCATTAAGATAAGAAAATGAAAAACCTATTCTTATCTTTTCTGGCAAAGCAATTAGAACTGGGTTTCCTTTATCAAATACCTTTTTGTAGATGTAAACACACATTGCCATTTCCTTGAAGATGGAAAAACACACTTTTCCCATATCACAACTAGAAGTTAACTCCTTTTCCGGGGTTTAAAACCTGACTGTGCTGACATTATTGGTATCTATAGGGTGTTTTATTATCCCTTCGTGTCTGACCCTAGTGGCCAATAGGGGTGGTTGAGGTTATCCCTGACGGGTTTCTACCTCTAGGGTCTTACATGCGGTTTTTAGTTTTACACCTAACGTATCTGACATCTAGTTCTTATAAGCATTTTTGTGGGTTTAAACCTGAGCGGTGTCTACCAGTTTTGGGGCCTCAAAATTTGGTGGTTTGTGGGGTAATACTTAGCTGATTTGACCATATTGGCTTTTAACAGTTTTGTAGATTATACCGAGCGGGTGTCTGACCACTATGTTTCTCTATATTTTTGTTGTAGTTATCCCTGAGCTGGTGCCCCTGTCTCATGGGCTCTGATGGCGTGTTGTGGGTTATACCTGAGCGGAAACTGACCCTATGTGGTCTACATAGCATTGTTTAGGTTATACCTAGCGGGTGTCTGACCTCTATGTGCTCTAAAAGGTTTTGTGTAAACTTGACTGTGTTTGCCCACTATGGGTCTCTAAAGGGGGGTTTTTTGTAATTTATACCTGAGCGGGTTCTGACCACAGGGGTACTATATGCATTTTGTGGGTTATAACGAGCTGGTGTCTTCTCTATGTGTCCTGTTGGCATTTTTGTAGTTATACCTACGGATTTTACCTCTATTGGTCTATATATACATTTTTGTAGTTTAAACCCTGACTGGGTCACCTCTATGTGTCTATAATCTTTGTTGTGGTTATCCCTGAAGGCATCGACCCTATTGTCATAATAGCTTTGTGTAGTTATACCAGCTGGTTCTGACCATAGGGGCCTCTAAAAGTTGGTTGAGGTAATACTTGACTTGTCTACCACATGTGGTTCTAAAAGGGGGTTTTAAGTTATACCTTACGGTGCTGACCACTAGGGGAAAATCTATTTTCAGTGTGTAGGTTTAACTGAGCTGCTCTGACCTTAAAGGATCTACTTTTATGGGTTTGTATAATACTTACTGGGCTGCCACTAGGGGTCTCATATGGGGGGTGTTGTAGGTTCCTGAGCTGTTGTTGACCCTATGTCCCCTTCATATGGCGTTTTAATTATACCTGACGGGTGTCTGACCTCTTTTGGGGTCTCTAAACGTGTTGTGGGTTTATACCTGAGCTTTTCGACCTCAATTTGTCCCATAGGGTGTTTTGTAAGTTACCTGACTGGTCTGCCCTCTATTTATCTCTAAGGGCGGGGTATATTTATACCTGACTGGTCTGACCTCTATGGGTCCCTATTTTTGGGGTGTTGTAGGATACCAACGGGTTCGACCAAAAGGGCCTCTAATGGTGTGTTGGGGTTAATACTTAGCTGGTGTCTACCACTAGGGGGGTCTCATATGGGGGTTTTGTAAGTTATACCTGACTGGTGTCCCCCTTATGTACTCTAATGGCGGTGTTTAGGGAAACCCTACTGGTGTCTGACCTCAGTCGTTTCATATGACTGTTGTAGGTTATACCTGCTGGTGTCTCCCCTCTATGTGACTCTAATGGCATTTTTAATTAAATTACTGGGTCTAACCTCTATGTTGTCTCTATAGTCGGTTTTATTTTTATACCTGACTGGGTCTGCCCTCTAGGGTCTCTATTCTGTTGGGGTTAAACCCAGCTTGTTTATTTCATGGGTCCATATGGTGGTTTGTATTTTATACCGGCGGGTATCTGACCCTATGTGGTCTCTATATGGGGGTGTTGTGGGTTTACCTGAGCTGCGGGGCCACTTGTCCCTCCAAAAAGGCATTGTTGAAAATTTATACCACTGGTTCTACCTCTATTTGGTCTCAAAGGTTTGGGTTTTGTGGGAAATACCGAGCGGGGTGTTTTTACCCATGTGTCCTATATGGTTTGTTGGGTTATACCTGACTGGTTTCGCCCTCTATGTGGTCCCATATGGGGGGTTTTGTAGGTTAAAAACCGGGGTGTCTGCCCTCTTTTGGATCTCATATCGTTTGTGGGGTTAACCTGACTGGTTTCGACCTCTATTGGTCTCCATATGGTGGTTTTTGGAAGTTATACCTAGCTATGCGCCCTCATTTTTCCTATATGGCTGTTGTAGGTTTCCCGGGGGCTGGTGTCTAACCTATGTGGCTCTATGGGGGTTGTTGAGATATACCTGACTGGTTCATCACTATGTGCCTCTATATGGGGGGGTTTTGTGGGTAAACCACTGTTTCTACCACTATGGGTCTCTATATGGCAATGTTTAGATTATACCTACTGTGTCTACCCTTTTGGTCCTATAGGGTGGTGTTGAAGGAAAACCTGAGCTTGTCGATCTCTTTTGGGGCTCTGTATCAGTGTTGAGTTATCCTGACCAAACTGACCTTTTTATTGTCTACATACATTGTTGTAGTTATACCGGGCCTGGTTCTGACCTCTATGGGGTCTCAAAATTAGTGGGGTTTTTGGGAAAATATTTGACGGGGCTGACCACAGGGGTCCATTTTGGGGTTTTTTGTAATTATACCTAGCTGTGTCTGACCAAAGGGGTCTTATGGCATTTTTTGTAGGTTTACCTGAGCTGGTATTTGACCTCTATGGGGTTTATAAACATTGGAAATTTATACCGGTTGTGTCTGACCTCTATGGGGTCTATAATAGCTTTTGTTGTGGGTTATACCTACTCATCTGACCCTAGTGGCCAATATACATTGTTGTATTATCCCTGTGCATCTCCCCTCTATGTGGTCTATATATACATTGTTGTAGGTTATCCTAGCGGTTTGCTGACCTCTATTTCCCTCTATTGGGGGTTTGTGGGTTATACCTGAGCTGGTTTTATCAGTATGTGGCCTCTAAAAAGGTGGTGTTGTAGTAATACTGAGCTGGTTCTACCACTATGTGGCCCTAAGGTGGTGTTGCAAGTTATACCTTAGCTGTGTCTGACCACATGTGGTACTATATGGCATTTTGTGGGGTTAAAAAACTACGGGTGCTATTTTAGGGGGTCTCTGATGGCATGTTGTGGGTTTTACCTGGCGGGTATCGACCTCTATGGGGTCTATATATACTTGTTGTAAAATACCGACGGTATCTGACCCAATGGGGTCCTTTTTTTATACCCATTTTTTTGTAGGGTTTATACCAGCTGGGGGCTGACCATAAGGGCCCTCTTATTGGGGTTTGTGGGTAATACTTTGAGCTGGTGTCTGACCACTATGGGGGTCTCTATATGGTGTTGTTGTAATTATACCTGAGCGTTTTCTGACCATATGTGGATCTATTTGGCGGGGTGTGGGTTATAACTACTTGTCTGACCCTATGGGTATCTAAAATGGGGGTTGTAAATATTTGAGCGGGTGGCTGACCACTATGTGGTCTCTATATGGAGGGTTGTAGGTTAACCTGAGCGGGTGTTGACCACAAAATCATCCAATGGAAAGGTTGTAGATTAAACCTACGGGTGTCGACCTCATTGGTACTAATGGGGGTGTTTAGGTTATCCCGACTTTCTAACCTCTATGTGGTCTCTATAACAGTGTTGTAGTTTAACCTGAGCTGGTTTCTGACCCTTTGGTCCCCATATGGGGTTTTGTAATTATACCTACGGGTTTTCCGCCCCTATGTGATTCTAAAATGGCGTGTTTATTATCCAGAGGGGCCCCTGACCTCAAGGTGGTTTCATATGAGGGTTTGAGGAAAACCCTGAGCTGGTACGACCTCTAGTGGTCTCCAAAAGGTGGTTTTGTAAGTTATCCCGAGCTGGTGTCTGCCCTCAATTTTATCTCTATAGGCGTGTTTAGGTTATACCTAGCGGTTTAACTCTATGTCTTTTATAGAGGGTTTTTGGGTTAACCGACGTTGTCTGCCCTCTATAATCTCTATATGGCAGTGTTGTAATTAATTGAGCGGTCTAACCTCTATGTTTTCCCTCTAATTCGTTTTGTAGGTTAACCTAGCGTGTCTGACCTCTATTTTTTTTCTTATGGCGGTTTTGTAGGTTTTATCCCTGAGGGTGTCTGACTTCTATGGTCCTCTATATGGTTTTTAAGGTTTATACCTGGGCGGGTAACTGCCCTCTATGGGTCTCTTTTGGGCTGTTGTAGGTTATACCTGACTGCTGTGGACCACTTTTTTGTCTCCTATGGCATTGTTGTAGTTATACCTGACGGTTTGACCCTAGTTCTCTATAGGTTGTGTTGTAGTTTACTAGCTGGTTCTGACCCCATTTTGTCCCAAGGGGGGTTTTTGGGTTTTACCGAGCTTTCTGCCCCAAGTGATCTCTATAGGCGGTTTTTAGGTTATACCTAGCTGGTGTCTCCCTCTATTGGTTTCTATATGACGGTGTTTTGGGTTATACCTGACGGGTTTCTGACCTCTATGGGGTCTCCATATGGGGTGTTGAATTATCCTGAGCTGGTGTCTGCCCCAGGGATCTCTATAGGCAGTTTGTAGATTATACTTGACTGGGCCCCTAACCCTAGTTTTCTCTAAAAGTCGGTGTTGTAGGTTAACCTGGCTGGTGCAAAAAACCTCTATGGGTCTCTATAGGGGCTGTTGTAGGAATCCTACGGGTTTGTTGTCACTAGTGCCTCTATTTGGAGTTTTGGGGTTAACCGACTTTTCCCTACCACAATGTGGCCTAAGGCAGTTTGAAATTATACTTGACGGGGGTCTAACCTCTTGTTTTCTCTATATGTCGGTGTTGTGGGTTATACCACGGGTGTCTAACCCTATGTGGTCTTATATGGGGGTTTTGTAAATAACCTGAGCTGGTTCTGATCACTATGGTCTCTATATGGTGGGTTGAAAAGGTTATACCTACTGGGTCGATCTCTATGTGTCCTTTAGGCATGTTGTAGGTTAAACCTGACTGGCAACGACCTCTTTTGTGTCTACTATAGCATTTTGTGGGAAAATTTTGAGCTGTGTCTGCCACTATTGCCATAGGGTGGTGTTGTAAGTTTTATCCCTACGGTGTCTGACCACTATGGGTATCTATATGCAATTTTTGTGGGTTATACCTGAGCTGGTATTTGACCTCTTGGGTCTAAAAATAGCATTGTTGTAGTTTTATAGGGACGGTGCTGCCCTCTATTGGGGTCAAATATAGCATTGTGTGGGGTTATACCTGGCTGGCACTGCCCTCAGGGGGCTAAAAATTAGCTTTGTTGTAGGTTATACCTGAGTTTGGTTCTACCTCTTTGGGGTCTCTAAGGGGTGTTGTGGGTTTACCAGCGGGTTCTACCATATTTGGGCCCTATATGGTTGTTTTGGGTAATACTTGACTGGTGTCTGACCTCTATGGTCCTAAGGGTGGTTTTTTAGTTATATCTGGCTGTTTCACCAGTATGTGGCCCTATATGGGGTGTTGTAGGTAAACCCTGGCTGGTGTCTGACCCATTGGTCTCTATATGGTGGTGTTGTAATTATACCTGACTGGTATCTACAACTTTTGGGTATCAAATGGCAGTGTTGTAGGTTTACCAAGCTGGACTGCCCCTCTTGGGTCAAATAGCATTTTTTGTAGGCTAACCTAGGGGGCATCTCCCCTCTATGGTCTAATATAGCATTGTTGTGGGTTTTAACCCTGACGGGCATCTCACCTCATGGGGCTATATATAGCTTTGTTTAGGTTAACCTGAGCTGGGTCTGACCTCTATGGTCTCTATATGGGGGTGTTTGGGTTATACCTGACTGGTGTCGATCAGTAGGGGCCTCTATATGGGTGTTAAAAGGAATATTTGAGGTTCGACCCTAGGGGTCTCTAAGGGGGTTTTTATTTATACCTTAGCTGATGTCTGACCACTATGGGTACTATAGGCATTTTTTGGGTTATACCGGGCTGTGCTGTCCTATGGGTCTCCAAAGCTGTTTGGGTTATCCCTACGGTACACCCAAGGGCTAATATAGCATTGTTGAAAAATTATCCCTTTGCTGGATCGGGCCTCAAGGGGTCTATATATAGCATTTTTTGTATTAACCTACGGGCATCTGACTTCTATGGGGTCTATATATACATTTTTTGGGGTTATACCTAAAGGGGTTCGGCCCTCATTGGTCTTATTGGGGGTGTTGTGGTTATCCCGACTTTTTCCCCACATGGGGATCATAGGGCAGTGTTGTAGGAAACGGGGTGTCTGATCTCTAGGGTCTCTGTAGGCAGGTTGTATTATACCTGAGCGGTGTCTGACTCTATTGGTCTCTGTAGGGCAGTGTTGGGTTTATAACTGAGCGGTTCTGACTCTAGTGGTCTCTGTATGGCAGTTTTTTGTGGGTTATACCTAAGCGGTATCTACCTCTTTTGGGGTCTATATATACATTTTTAGTTATCCCTGAGCTGGCACGACTTCTAGTGTTCTATAATAGCATTTTTTGTGGGTTAACCTAGCGGTGTCTGACCTTTTGTGGCCCTTAATGGGTTTTTTTGTGGGTTATACCTGACTGGTGTCTCCATATTGGCCCCTATAGGTGGTGTTTTATTTAAAACTTGAGCGGGTGTCGACCACTATGGGTCTATATGGGGGTGTTGTAAGTTATACTGAGCGGGCCCTCCCACTTTTGGGGTTAACTATTGGCAGGGTTTATTATAACTGATCTGCTGACCTCTATTGGTATCTATTGGGGTTTGTGGGAAATACTGACGGGGGCTGACCACTTTTGGGGTCTCTATAGGAGTGTTTAGGTTAACCTAGCGGTTGTGTGCCCACATGTCGTCTCTATAGGCATTTTGGTTTTATACCTAGCGGTGTCAACCCTATTGGTTTTATAACTGTTTGGGTATACCGAGCTGGTTCTGACCTCTTTTGGGTCCCCATATGGGGTTTTTTAATTATACCTAGCGGGTTCCCCTCAAAGAGAACTCATTCAGTTTGTATTAAACCTGAGCTTGTCTGACCTCTAGGGGGTTTTCTATAAACGTTTTGGGGTTTATACTGAGCGGGTTTCGACCTCATGTGTCCCATAATGTGGTTTTTGTAATTTAACCGACTGGTTCTACCCCTCTGTATCTCATATTTGGTGTTGTGGGTTTTTAATACCTGAGCGGTATCTGCCTCTATGTGGTCCTATAGGCTGTTGTAGGAAAACCGAGCCTGTCGGACCACTATTTGTCTCCATAGGGATTGTTTATCATACCGACTGGTGTCTACCCTTGTGGTCTCAAAAGGGTTTTTGGTTGAAGGTTATCCCTACTGTGTCGACCTCTATTTGTCTCTTATGGTTGTTTGGGGGTTTAAATTAACACGGTTCCCCGACCTCAGTTCTCCATAGGGTGGTTTTGTAGGTTATAACCTACGGGTTTCTGCCCTCTAGTATCCAAATGGCGGGTTGTAGGTTATACCTACTGGGGGTCTGACCCTATGGGGTTTTTCAATATGACGTGTTGTAGTTATACCAGCTGGTTTCTGACCTCTATGTGGCTCCATAGGTGGTGTTGTAAGTTATACCTGAGTGGGTCTGCCCCTATGTATCTCTATAGGCATGTTGTAGATTATACTTGACGGGTTCTAACCTCTATTTCCCCCTATAGGGCCCAGTTGTAGGGTTAACCTGACGGGTGCTGACCTCTATGTGGTCTCTAAAATGGGGGGTGTTGTAGTTTATACCGAGCGCTTGACCACATTTTGGTCCCCATGGGGATGTTTTTTTAAACCCTGGCGGTCTCTGACCTCTATGTGGTCTCTATATGGTTGTTTGGGGGTTTATACTGACGGGTGCCCTACCAAAATAGAAAAAAGTCAGCTCACCGTTCACCAGGAAGCAGGACCCCCGCCTGGAGAGACACGTAGCACAATGTAGAAATATGGTCCAGCACTCCGAAATAGGCCAGTAAAAATCCAAAATTTATTGAAAAAATATGAAAACATGCGGCAAGCAAGCACAAAATAGCATGATCACAATGACAGCTCTTATATAAGAATAGAAATAAGCATAAATGACACTCACCTGTGAGAGAGAGAAGCAATGCACAAACAAACTAGACATCCGGGAGTGCCAACCGCCATGTTAGTAGTGATCGCGCCGACTGCGTGTATCACGTACACGCTCACCAGCACGTGACTGGGGACCACTGCAATGGGGTAGATTTATATCCACTTGCGCTCACCTCTCACTCAAGTAGCGAATCAACCATAAATCGTACCAAAAGACAGTTCCAGCCCCCCCAAAAATACACGCTGCCACCACCTTCATTCAATAATCCAAAAAGGAATCAGCCGGAAGGAATCTGATTCCTAACAAATATTCTAAAAAAACACGTAAAAAATACTCAACTCACTGCTCTCCAGAAGCACCAAAAGAAAAATACACTCCTTCAAGGAAATGGTTTCCTGCGCCAACAAGAATGAACGTATTACTGATAACTTTAATTTCAAAATGATTTCATGCTTACATAAACAAAATATGATAACAATAACAATGACATACACATCAATCATTATTAAAAAAAAAAAGGGAGAAAAGAAAAATTCACACTTACAGATGTTTCAGATCAGGTCCCGAGGGAAGGATGGAAAATGGGACACAGCTCAATCCAGGATTGACCCCCAGCTATGAACACAGACTAAGGCTGGCCTCATGTCCCTTTTAGGCCAAACCCCTGTCCAGGTTCTCTCCTCCTTTCTCATAACTGCCTAAATCTCTTACCTGGCTGGAATTATTTTAGGAGTGGGTGTATACAGGATTGTCTGATGAGGGTGATGCGACTTACGCCACAAATGGCACTCCACGGACTGCGCTTCTGCTGGGCCAATCAATTAAGAGTATTTTGTAGGGTCATAGTTTATCAGGTATCCAGGACAGCTGCATATACAATCCTGGCCATAAAGCGTAATAAACCCATGGTATCTAACAGTTCAGTAATTAAACAGTCAAAGTGCGGGGATGAGGTCTGTAGGCCCAGCTTCAAATTCTCTACAAGGAAGGAGGGGAGGGTATTCTAAGCTGCAGGAATTTCTGGACTTCACAATTTAAGAAATGGTTTTAATGACAATTAAAATACTTTTAATTTTCCCGTTACTACATAACCCCCTCCCCCTTTTGGAAGGGCGTGGGGGACGGCTCACCTGCCATCCCCTGAGCCCGCCTCCGTACTCCCCTGGCGAGAGAGAGACTGTCGGCCTTACCACACTCCATGCCCTTTCTTTATCTGAACTATCAGATATTGGGTGTTGGAGGACTCCCGCTGGGCGGTACATATCGCACGTTACCTGGGAAGACACATCACCTCTATGACCGGGGTCTAAAGCCTTACCCACCTCAGACCCCGGGGAATAACCTCGGCAAAGATTATCCCACAGTTTGTCTTTGGACCCAACAGTTTGGGAAAACGAGCACCATTACACTCCATAGGGTTGGAAAACCCCCAAACATGGCAGGCAAACATACATTACTGGTTTGGAAATACATTGTGCATAGCAGATTGACATGCCATTGGCTCTGGCACAGCCACGAGCTGTTGGTATTATGGAAACCAACTCAGGGATGGCCATCTGGGGCACACCCTCAGGGTTAGATACATTTATGATTGTCTAACAACATTCTGAGAGACACCCTCGGGTTTGGATAAATCATTATGTCCATGACAGCCCCAAAGATACGCCCCGGGCCCTTGGCAAACATCTTATTTTCCATAACAGTCCAATTCATGCGGCAATTTAGATACGGGGGCCCCCACTTTAACAGGCTGAGAAAATTTTAAACCCGGGGTTTCCACAACAGTTCTGAGAGTATCGGGTGGCGGGATCCCAGGGGGGGCCCCCACAACACACCCAAATAAATCGATGTTTTGGGCCCCCAACCCGGGCCGGGAAACACCGCAACTTCACACAACGGGCTAAAATTACATCACGGGCCTTATAACAGGCTGAGGGGCCGGGAATCTCCTACTTTCCCTTGAATTTTACTACTGTTTTCCCCTTAATTTTTCCCTTATTTTAAGTTTGGGGGTTTGGTGCCCCTCACGGGTTTCCCCATCTTTTTTCCTTTTTTCCTTTTCCCTTTGGTTCCAAATATAAACCCTCAAACTTTGTTCCATTTCTTGAGTTTTGGGTGCTTACCCTCCTCCCTTTCCAGCCCTCTCGCCGGGGAAAATTGCCGTCCAGCCTTTTTCCTGTTCTTTTCAGTTAACCCTGCCTACCTTTTTGCCTCCCTGTCGCTCCACCCCGGTTTAAACCTCTCACTTCTGCCCAAAAGCAAAACCCCATTTCCCTTTTCCGGGGCCCTCGCTATCTACCTGCCCCCTGTGTTTGAAACCTTTTCCCGGCCCTTTGGGTTTCCCAGCAGTATCCACCATATGGGTGACAAGTTTCTCAACCATAAGATGGAGTCCGCTGGGGCTGGGACCCGGGAAGCTCGTTTCAAGCAATCCCAAACTAGGGTGGCTAATATGCGCCTCTGAATGCAGGCTTTGAAGATAAAGTGCGCCGCTCATAAAGGGTCAAATCCCCAAATACCAAGTGTATGGAAAAAGCCAATCAAGACCCCACGTGGGACCGTGCAGCCCTTTAAACCCGACCGGGGAATACCCCCCATCTGGAGAATAAAGCCTCTGGACCATCCATTTGGGGTTGCCCTTTTAATAACCCTAATTTTGCCGCCTTTTAAATTTCCGGCGGAGACCGCGAAAAATTTCCCGGGGGTTTCCCTTTAACCAATGTGGGTTTTAAATTTTAAATGAAAAATCCAACGCATTTCCCCTAGGGACAGGTCTAAGGTCCCAAAGAAATTTTTAAACTGTTAAAAAACCCAATAAACCAAATTCCCTGGCCCCCCCCTTGATTGAGAACCCAAAGTTTCCCCCTGAATCCACCTGGAAGACTTCATCGACGCCAGGGATCAAATTTGTTTGATGCCCCAATCGCGGCTAAAAGCTGAACACTATACTACATTGCGCCGGGCAAACGCCCCTTTGGCTGAGTATGCTAGGAAATTTCCCAAGATTTTGGCCCAATCACACCGATTGGAAATTTGAGGGCAGCGAAGATGTTTTTTTTTAAAGAAAGGACTACGCACACATTAAAAGATAATTTGCCCTGCTGAGGCCCCCTAGGTTTGGGGATGATTTTTTTAACCATTTTTTTTGGGAATTGTTTCCCCCCAACTATCAAACACAAACGGGGAAAAAGGGGGCCCAAATTTGAATTATGACACCAAGGGGCCCCCACCGGTTCCTTCCCCTTTTCCCAAAGGAAACCCCCAGGGGAAAATTTCCCCAAGATTCGGTAAGCGAGCCAGGGGCAAGCCCGACTCCAAAATTGAAACTTTAAACGTGGGATGAAAAACAACACGGCTCCGTGAAAGTCTATGCTTTTTCTGTGGAAAGTCGACCATTTCCCTTTCAATTCCCCCTAGCCGCCCCCGGAAAAAGGGGCACCATCTTTGGATCCCGACCCCATCGGATGGGGGAAATAAATTTGTTTTAAAGAAAAATAAAGTTATTTTGAAAAGATAGTTTGTTCCAAATCTTTTTCAGCAGGGCCCTCATAAAAAAGAAAGGGGAAAAAGGACTCTCTTTGGGCTTCCTTTCCCAAAAAATTTCCGGGCAAAACCTCCCAGTGGGTATCCACCTCACTATGGGGGGAACCCCGGGGGCAAGGGGCAACTTCAGGGATCTCCCCTTTTCCTCAAAGCATGGGGTTAAACTCCAAGAAGAGACCTCACCCGGGGTAAGGAGACGGGTAGAGGGGTTCCCCCACTGAGCTCAGGGCCATGGATAAAGAGCCCGGGCACCACTTGAAATCTTTATGGCACCCACACCCCATAAATTTCCCTGTCATTCCAATTGTTTATCTTCCCCGGGCACTTTCCGTCATCTTAGGCTTCCCTTTGGGTTCAATCACAGAACCCGGTTTCCAATTTGGGAAACCCAAAAGGGAGATAAGTTTCCCCGAAAGGGGAAAGTTCCCCCCAAACACCCTCGGAACCAAGCCTGAAAAACCCAGTTAAAAGACAAAAAATAAGGGAAACTCCCCTCTGAATACAAGGAAAAAACCCCCAGATTTTTGCAGCAAACAGAATCCGACAAGCTTTTCCCCCACACCGTTTTTAAAACCGTTTGGCCCCATAACTTGTTTCCCGGGAAAAAAAAAAATCCAAACCCAACCCTTGGGTAACATTTTCCCCCCTGGCAGGCCTGATTTAAAAGCCCTCAAGGACTATATAGAAAAAACCTTTGCGGGGGGGTTTCATCCGCCTTTCCTCTTAAACCAGCAGGGCTCCCAAAATTTTTTGCCCCAAAAAAAGGGAGGGTTTCCCCCTTTAAGACCTTGCATTAAATTACAGAAAAAACTTAAAAAAAAATCCCAAAAAAGAACCTTTTATCCCCCTACCAAATGATCCCTAACTTCTGGAGAGAGTACAAAATGAAAAAGTTTTTTTCAAAATTAGATCAACAGGCCTTACAACCTGGCCCGGGATCAGATCGGAATAAAAGGGAAAAACTCCCTTATTTTCATTTTTAGGGACACTTTGATTTTGCGTTAGCATTTGGCCTTTGAAATCCCCCCCAAATTTTTATTTCCCAAACATCTTGTCAACGACATCTTAAAGGGGCCCTTCCTGCCCATTCATAGTCATCTATCTGGACGATATCCTGTTTTTCCCCTCCAATTCGATGGAAGAACACCAAAGCCAGGTAAAAAACTTTTTCGGGAACGCTGAGGGAAAAACCCTTTTTCCCCACCCAAAATTGAGAAGTTTAAATTTCCCATCAGACAAAAGATCCAATTCCTTGGCTATGTAATTTCACCCTCATGGTCTAAAAAATTGGGGATTTAAAGCAAGACCCAAAGCAATAGTAGACTGGCCCCCCCCCAAAACATAAAAGAGGGTTAAACCTTTCAAAATTTTTCCCAAATTTCTATAGACGATTCATAAAAAAAATTTCTCTTTTAAATCTTTTTCACCTTTTACACATTACTAAAAAAAAAATCCCTTTTGTTTGGTCCCCCTCAAGCACAAAAATTTCCTTTTCCTTTTAAAAGGGGAAATTTTCACACAGCCCCTGAAATTAATTCATCCTGCCCCAAACTCGCCTTCTTTGTGGAAGTGGACTCTTCAAAACTGTGCTGTGGGGGCCCCAACTTCTCAGAAAAGGGGAGAAAAAGGGGTTTTTTTGGCACCCTTTTGGCTTTTTTAACTCCCGACTTTATTCTCTGCGAGGGGAAAATTATAAAGGGGGGAAAAAGAACTTTTAAACTATTGTTTGCAGCTTTTTGGGAAGGGAGACACCCCATCTTCAAAGGCCTCACAACAAATAATAGTTCTAACGATCCCCCTAACCCGGGAAATTTCGTTAGTTTCGCCAAGTTCTTTTCTCCTCGTCAAGCCCCTTTGGATTTATTTTCCTAAACCAAAAACAACTTTAAAATCTATAAAACCCCGGGTCTCGAATGGCAAGGCAGAAGCTCTAATCAAATGTTCCCCAAATGATTCCACACCTGAAATTCCCCCCTAAGACCTTTTTTTCCGGATCAATGTTGGGGGAATAATTCAAAAAAAGGAATTGCTCAAAGAAAATAAAAGAGGCCTATGACACCAACCCCTTTACTCTCCCATCCACCAGATGATTACATTTGGGTGTTTAAGAAAAAGGGATGGGGAAACCCAGGGGCAGCAGTTTTTAAATCCCTGAAACAGAAAGACAGAATATTCTGGGGCTAGCCCACGATTCCAAGATTGGGGGTTCCAAAGGAGTGAAGAAAACGCAGAATTTTACCCCATTCTTTGGTGGCCCAATTTTTTACCTTTCTGTGTTGGCTAGATGCAAAAACTCCACGTTCTTTCCCCCCAAAAATTATTGTTAAAAAGGCCCTTTTTCCCTTTCCCCCCTCCCCCCGGGGTTCTATATCCATGGACTTCCCTCGAGATCTACCTACCTCAAAGGGGGAAAAAAAAACAATTTTTCGGGTATTGACCGGGTCAAACCCAAAACGCACATTTCATTCCATGTACCGGGCTACCCCCTCTGCCAAAGACCCCAGCGGGTTCCCTAATTCAGAAATTTTTCGCCTTCCCTGGGGTTTCCCGATGAAATTATCTCGGGTCGTTGGGGTTTCAGTTTAACCCTCCCAAATTTTTTGGGGGATTTTTGGTTTTAGCCCCCGACATCGGGTATTAATCTGTCAAAACCCCCTTTCACCCAAATCAAAAGGACAGACTGAACGAAAAATCAACCCGGGAAAAGTACCTGCATTTAAAATTTGGGCCCTTTTCAAATACGGGGTTGAAACTGCTTCCTGTTTGGGTGAATTTGCCCCCACAAAAACCCCCCAAAAACCTCCACCAAAAAAACCCCCTTTTCCTTTTCAAATTTGGGGGTACCCTCCAAATAATTTTTCCCAAATTTTCCCCGCTTTCCCCATATTCCCGCTCCCCGGAAGGATCTTGGCATTTTCAGCAAAATTTTAAAAGCTACTAAAGGAAACCTAAGAGGGCTCAAGAAAATTATAAGAAAATTTCCCGGGTAAACGTCCGCAAACCACACCAAATTTCCCAATGGGGGTAAGGTATGGCTCTCTACGAGAAATTTGAAACTTAGAGTTTTTCCCTTTAAACCAAAAAAATGGGGCAAAGTTTTTTTGGGCCATATAAGATCACGATAATCAGCCCCCGTAGCAAATTTTCCCCAAACTCCCACAATCTATGAAAATTCATCCGGGGTTTCATGTTGGGCTCTACTAAAACCCGTTGTGTCCAATCCCTTTTTCCCGGGCCTTTTTTCCCCCTCCCCTGAAGCAGTGGAGATAATGGGCAAGAAAGGGATTTTTTTCCCTAGAGCAAATCTTGGGGCCCCTTGAATTTTCCGGAAACCACGCAATAACCTTAAATTTAAAAGGGGGAAAGGGTTTTGGGCCCCAAAAAAACCCGCTGGGGGAACCTGTAAGTAAATTAAACCCTCGACTGTTTTTTAAAAAAATTTCATCAGAGACATCCGGGGAAAAACCCAAATCAAGGTAAGACCAAGGCCGCTTTTTAGGGGGGGATAAGGGCAGGAAACCCTACTTTTCCTTGGAACTTACTTTAAATGTTTTTGCCCTTAATTTGCCCTTAGTTTAAAAATGGGGGATTTTGGGCCAACTGGTTTTCCATCTTTTTTCCTTTTTCCTGTTTCCTTTTCCTATATAAACTCCCCTCCAAAACTGTTTTTTCACTCTTGAGTATTGGGGCCCTTTGCCCTGCTTTCCCCGTCCCTCGCCTGGGAAATTGGGCCCTTTCCAAACCTTGTTTTCCCGTTCATTGCAGGGTTTAACCCCGCCTACCTTTTCCTCTGTCCCCTCCACCCCCCTTTAAAAACCCCTTCACTCTGACCAAGCAGCAACCCATTTCCCTTTCCGGGGGCCCTCCTACACCGCCTCCCTGTGTTTGTACCTAGCCCCCATTGTTTCCACAGTATACACCAAAACGTGACACGGGAAAAATACATCAAACATAGTACAAACACTTCCTCCCAGGTGCGGGGGGGCCCTTTGATAGGAAGGGGTACACAGGGATAGTCCGGGCTACCCCGGGGGTTTTCGGGCCACAAAACGGGGGGCTGTATAGGGTTCCCCAAATTCTTTAGACTCTGGTTTGGCCCCCGTTTTCCCATGCACTCCGGATTACCAACCACGGGGGGCAGGACTGTCTCGCCTGTCACTCCCTCCCCTGTGACGAAAATTTGGAGAATATGAAAACTGGACGGTCAGCGGGAGGGGGGTTAAGGGCTGCAACTCTTCCACCTTAGCTTGCAATTTGATCCGCAAATTTCACCGGGGGCTGGTCACCGACACACAAACTGAGGTTTTCAGGACCCTAAATTTTGGGTCCAGGCGTGACATAAGGACACATTTTGCACATTACCAACAGGGGCAACATTCCAAGTACATCCACTGTCAGATTTCCTTTCCCATCGCACTTCCAAAGTTTTCACAGTCTTTTTGGGGAAATCATATATGGTTGCTGGGTTGTTTTCCAGGGGGGGACCCGGGGACTAATTACTGTGCATCCCCCCAAGGCTTTCCCATTTAAAATCTGTGAGGGATAGTAGGGGATACCCCCCTTCTCCATCCCTCGCCCGCTCCCCCCCCCAGATAAACACACCATTTGGTTAGCAGAGAACTCCCCAAACCATCAGGGTCTGGTCTTTCCCCGGAAAATTTTCTAGCACCACCATCTCTGGACCCAACCGTCACCTCTGCTCCACTGTCTTTGAACCCCTTTGGCGACTTTTCCGCCCAGGGTGACAGGTTTTAAGGTTATGTTTTCTCCTTCCTGCAGTCCCTTTTAAAAGATAGATGGAAGGGCCCTGTTACAGGGGGCGATGGGGGCAGGGGGGGACTCCCCCCCTTGCTGGACAAGTGGCACAAAAAACCCCACTTGGTTGCAATAAAACAATTTGCGCAATTCAGTCCTGGGCGTGGGGTCCGGGGAACCCGGCGGAGTACTAGGGGGTCCCAGGGGATCATGGGGAGGACGGGGGGAATCCCACAGCTTACCTCTCCTCCAGTGGACTCAGGTTTCTCCGGGCTTCGGGCATCCTTTGGGTAACATAGGTCTCCCAGGTCACCCGTTTTTGCCCTTTTTTGGGTTTCCATCACAAAAAACTGACGAACCCTGCAGCACACAATGGAAACGCCCTTGATCATTAATTCAAGGTCCTAAAACGGGAACAGAGATCCTTCTCCCCCATTGCTGCAGGTGGCATTTAACTGCTCTCCACTCTGCGAGCTGCAGTGGGACCTTTCTGCAACTCCGAAATTTCCGGATAACACCCCCGGATGGGGTATATTTCATGACCAACCCTCTTATGGCGTCAAAGTCCCCGGGGTCTGGCTCGTAGGGGGGCCAAAAAAACCCCCAAAGGCTTTGCCCCTTAGTCCGGGTCAGATATCGTGCCCCCCCCCCCCCTTTTTGGGGGATGATATTGTCTGCAAGCTTTTCAAACCCCATGGGAAAACCTAAGTCCCCTTCTTTTCCTCACGGGAAAGTTTCTATGGGGTTTCAAAGGTTTGTACCGGGGCTTGAGGCCGTGGCCAAAAGCCTCACCCCTTTCAAGTTTTTCCACTGTTGCTTGGGGCCCCTCCAGCTTGGCGCTGGGCCCGCCTCTCTGGGCCGCTTCGCCGCCCCCCTTTCGCTGTTTGGCGCTCCCGCCTTTTTTCTCTCGCGGCCTGACATTCCACAACCCTCTCTCTGCTTGTGGATTTGCGGGATAAGTTTAGCGCACATTAGGGTCACAAGCCCAAATTGCTGCAAACCTGCCCAAGCAATCCAGCCCCCGGGAAACTGCCGCTGCGGTGCCTCAGGGAAATTATTTCAGGAGCAAATTCCGTCAATTGGACCCTTCGTTTCATTTTTTTTCTCTACGCCGCGTCCACTGCTGTAAATCTTTCTCCACGGCTCACACAGCTAACCTTCTCTTTGCCGCCGATTTATTTTCTCTCCTCGCAAAGGGAAAGAGAGTTTATTTTACTGCCTTCTTGTAAGGGGTCCATCTTACAAAGCACCATTTGCCAAAAAAAAAGATAAAAAAAAAACAGGAAGGGAAACTATTATGTTATTCAAGTATCCCGCGTTAGTTCTTGTAAACTGGTGTAATCTTTCACAAAAAAATACGCCACTTTTAGTGCAGGGGAAAAATTTCTTAACCAACACTAAGCTGCAATAAAAGAAAAAATACCCCCGCCGCCCCCAATTTTCACTACCGCCCCCCCACACGTGACGGGGCCCCAGCAATGGGGTAATTTAATTTCCCCTTGCGCTCACCTCTCACCAGGTACAAAACAACATAAATCACCACAAACAGTTCCGCCCCCCCAAAATACAGCTGCCACCCCCCTTCCTTCAAAAAACCCAAAAAAAATCAGCCGGAAGGGAAACTGATTCCCAACAATATCTAAAAAAACACATAAAAAATACTCAAAACCTGCTCTCCAGCAGCTACCAAAAAAAAAAACTCCTTCAAGGAAAGGGGTTTGTCGACAACAAAATTAACTATTACTGATAACTTTAAATTCAAAAAGATTTTTATTGCTTACATAAACAAAAAAATAACAAAAACAATACATACACATCATCAGTTTTTTAAAAATAAAAAGGAGAAAGAGAAAAATTCACACTTTCAGATGTTTCAGATCAGGGCCCGGGGGGGAAAGGATGGAAAATGAGACACACTCAATCCGGGTTTACCCCCACTTAACACAGAAAAAGGGTGCCTCATGTCTTATAGGGCCAAACCCCCCCGGTTTTCTCCCCTTTTCTCATAACTGCCACTCTCTTTTCTGGCTGGGAAATTTTTTTAGAGGTGGGGATATACAGGATTGCTGATGGGGTGATGCGACTTACGCCCAAGTGGGACCCGACTGCGCTTCTGCGGGGGGCCAGATCAATTAAGATTTTTGTGGGGGGTTTATAGTTTTTTCAGGTACCAGCAGCTGCAAATACAACCGGGCCAAAACTAATAAACCCCATGGTATCTAAAAAAGTTCATAAAAAAACACAAAGGCTGGGGTAGGGGGCGCCAGGCCCATGCCCAAATTCTCTACAGGGAAGGATTGGGGGGGGGGGGTATTTTAACTGCGGAATTCTGGGGCTTCACAATTAAAAATGGTTTTAATGACAAATTTTAAAAAAATTTTAATTTCCCCCTTCTACAAAAAACCGTGTATGAAACCCGGCGCCGCGCACCGCAACCTCTAATGGAAATTCGCCATGCCAAAAACCCCAAAAAGGAACACCTGCAAAAGACCCCGGATGTGAAAAAACAAAAAAACCCGGGGCATACAAACAACCGGTGAAGTAATTACAACGATGAAAATAAATTTGGGATGCATAACTGTCTCCCATGAAATGAAACACAATTAAAAAAAACAATCATAAGAATAGTCAATAACATATACAAAGATGACCAGGGAAAATAATCAAAACGCTATAGAAAAACAGAAATAAATGTAAAAGAACCCAAAAAAACACACAAATTTTTTTAAAACTGATAACAGAGATATGCTGTAAAAAACATATGAATTAAAAAGGGGAATCAAAAGATCCCAAAAATTTAAAACAAAAAATTTAAAAATGATATAAATTTTTTTACATATTAGTCCATGAGGGCCCAAAGTATTAAAGTAACAATCCAAAGGCTTCCCAACATGTAAATTTTTGAATCAAATTGCCTCCCGTTTCCTAAATTTACCTTTTTTAATCGCGAAAACTCTGAAAAAAATTTTTTCTGACTGAGGACGTTGATGAAATGTCATGCGCTTTAGAGGGGGGGGGGGGGAAAAGTAAAAATCCCCGGGGGATGTAATTGAGATGTTCGCATACTCGTATTTTAAATTTTCGTGTAGTTGAACCCACGTAATACAAATGACAGTGTGTACATTCGATTAAATACACTACAGAGGCAGTATTACAATTAAGATATTGTTTGATGGTGAAATTCCGGCCATTAGAATGGAATGTGTTAGTGACTCTAGAAAAAGAACAGGTCTTACAGGGATAGGAGCCACATTTGTAATATCCATGGTGTTTTAACCAGTTCATAGAGGGAAAGGTAGAACCGATAGAATGCAAACCTATGGAATCTCCAATGGTTTGAAGTCGTTTGGCTACCACTCGACACCCTTGAGACAAAATCATCTTGAGTGTTTCATCTTCAAACAATACAGGTAAATATTTGTGAATCATTTTTTGTATGGATGAAAAACAAGCATTATATTTAACTATTAATGTTGGAATATTGGAGGAACGATCAGCATGTTGTTGTGGATATACCAAATGTTGACGTTGTTTCTGGTCAACGAGCACGAGTGATAACCCAATTTGGGTATCCTCTAGCAGACAATCGTTGACAAATCCTGTTGGATTCTGTCACAAAACTTTGTTGAGAGGAACCATTACGTTTCGCTCTAGTTAGTTCTCCAACCGGAATCGAGAAGCGTGTGTGTCTAGGGTGATAACTGTGGTAGTGAAGTATGGTGTTACCGCTAATAGATTTGCGATAGGTTTCAGTATGAACCCCCACCTCAGGAATACCCGTCAAAGTCAAGTCAAGAAAAGACATTTGTGTAGGATGGAAATTGATGGTAAATTTAAGATTCAAAGGACTATTATTAAGAAATGACACGAAATGGGGTATACTATCATGTGACCCTTTCCAGATGAATAACATGTTGTCTATATACCTGCCATACCACTGGATGTCAACAAAAAATGGATTGATGTCAGAAAAAATATACATGTGCTCAAACCAGGCCATAACTAAATTAGCTAAAGATGGTGAAAATTTCGCTCCCATAGGAACCCCACGTAACTATAAATAAAAGTGATTTTCAAAAATAAAACAATTGTGGGTCATGAGAAATCTAACAGTCAAAATTAAGAATTGTTGTAAATCAGTAGAAAAATGACTATAATGACAAAAATGAAATTCAAGGGCCAAAATAGCGACATCCAGAGGTATGCAGGTATACAGCGACTCTACATCACAACATAGCCATGAAAAATGAGACTGCCAACCGACCTTGTCCATACATTGAAAAGAAAAAAGCAAATTGGAGACAGCGCTCCCTTGTGTAATATAGTAGATGCAGTAGATAATGTGCATAGAGATATACTATCACTCTCTTAGTGTGCTGGTAAAAGGGCACAACACTTATAAACGAAATTACAACAGTTTTTATTGGAACTGTTGTGAAAAACCAAACGTCCGCTGCAGAGGTATCGGGGCTTCACTTCCTTCCTGGGACCAGGAATAGGGAGGATTCAAATATATATAACAGTCTGTAAAAGTATACTCCTTATTACAAAATCATCCGATGCAACAGTACTGCGCTAGACTAAGCTGGTATCATTAAAGATGTTTATTTTATAAAAGCAGGAAGACGCGTTTCGGGTCACAACTGTGACACTTTCTCTGTTCCAATTCATTCAGAATAAAACAAAAAAAAGGGGGGTTTTAAAAATAAAACAGACAGATAAAATTACCCGCCAAAATTGCATGGCACATGTGTACTAATTATAACATTTAAAACACTTTAAAATACTTTATATGTAAAGAAGACATGCTAAATAAAATATATTGCAATCATATTTAAAAAATGTAACAAAATTATCACCCTAAACACTTTTCGATTAGTATGAACTAGTTAAACTACAGACGGGTGATGCATTCGGCTTCCATATGTTTTTTTTGGTTTTTTTTTGGTGATGTCTCCTCTATCCACAAGGTGTCACTAGAGTGATTCAAACTCTCACAGCTGAGAACAGATACTCTGTAACTGGGTGTTTCTGGTTGATAGACACAGCCGAAGAGACAAACTAAACTGCCCGATTCTCTATCAAAACCAAAGGTATATAAACCCTATTGGAATCTATCTTGAAAAATGTTACTGGATGAATTATACAGGAACTCATGACATAAAAAATGTGAAGATGTGAGATTATAAAAGTAATGATCGTGCAACGGGCGGGACCTGCACTATAATACTGAAAAGCAATCTTAAATCATTATGTTTGATAAATGTTGACAAAAACAGCAGGGGGTTTATTTGTTTAATATCCCCTCAACTTATAGTCAGTGGACTCACGAGTCCTTGGGGATCAATGTCTGTAGCTGATATACCAATACAATTCTTTTCGCATCAGGACCTCGGCCCAACTAGAATGTTGACGGGGACGTGAATCGATCAGCATAAGTTGTCAATTTTAAATGATCACAATTATAACTTCTGTCAGTGCCTGGAACGCTAGAAACCATGAATTTTTTCTTTATATTACTTCTGTGACTTTTCATGCGTTTGTTAACTTGTTGGGATGTGCGTCCAACAATTGCTTCTGACAAGGACATTTTATTTAAATAAATTACATATGAACTTGTACAGGAGAGATGGTAGTTCACATAAAACGTTTAATGTGTGCTATTTGATTGAAAACTTTTTTGCCCCTGGGTTATAAGTTTACATGTTAAACATAAACTAGACCCACACTTAAAGTGCCTGTTTTAAAATATTATTTTATTTTACCAGTACAATTTTGTTTTTTTTTTGTTTATTGTTACTTGGGGCTATAGTTTGTTTAACTTTTTTTTGCCCTTAAAAAAATTTGATTGGAGGAGCTTTTGGTAAAGAACTTTCAAATAAGGATCGTGATGTAATATATACAATGCTTTTTAATATGATCTTACAGGGAAATGGGCAAATTTTTTAAATCTATTATTATTATTATTATTATTATTAAGTATTTTAAACCCCAAATTGAATCCAGGGCGCTGTCCCATTCGAGGGGATTACATACATAACATAAATCAAACCAGTACAATGATAAGTGAATAATGACAATTGGCACGACAGAGGGAGAGAGAACCCTGCCCGCGAGGGCTTACAATCTACAAGGAGGGGGAAAGAGACAGGAGGTGAGGGGCAGACATGTTTGTGGAGGAAAGTAGTGACAACAAGGTTAGTGTAGGTTATAGTCAAGCCTGAAGAAATGGGTTTTCAGGTTGCTTTTGAAGGTGGTGAAAGTGGGCGAGAGTATCTTGTAATGAAGTATGATTTATGTATCTTATTTTTAGTTTCTTTTATTTCTATGTCTGTCTCTGGTCTTATTTTTGAGATACACTCTTGTTGAGTGAGTATTTTCGCCCTGTTGGAAGCTTCCTGTATTAGCTTCTGTGGGTAATGTTTTTCCTGGAGCCTTTTTTTTTGATTATACACGATTGTTTATTAAATGAAAATCTTCCACATTTGTGCAATTTTTGCGTATTCTCCTGAATTGATCAAATGGTACGTTCGTTTTCCATTTATGAAGATGTGAACTATGAAAATCTAGAAAACTATTTTGTGTCCACTTGTTTGAAAAAGGTAGTTATATATTTATCTACACTTTTCTTTAATAATCAAAAACCAGGAAATCGATTTCCTCCATAGAAATTTTAGCAGTAAAGGAGATTCCCCACAGATTAGTGTTAATAGTTACTAGAAATAATTCAGCTTCTTCTTTGGTACCCCCCCCAAATAAAAAACAAATTGTCAATAAATCTCTTGTATAATATTATATTGTGGGCCAAGTTGGTATATATATGCTCTTTTTCAAAAGCCCCCATGAATAAATTGGCATATGAGGGGGCTACTCTTGTCCCCATAGCTGTCACCCTCGTCTGCCTATAAGTGGCACTACCTTACATAAAATAATTATAATGTAAAATGAAACTGAGGCCAGAGAGAAGGAAATCTACTTGCTTATGAGATAGTTTCATAGTTTCATAGTTTGTAAGGCTAAAAAAAGACAAGTCTTCCATCTAGTTCAGCCTGTTGTGCTAAGGTGTTGATCCAGAGGAAGGCAAAAACCCCCAATGAGGTAGAAGCCAATTGTCCTCATTTTAGGGAAAAATTCCTTCCTGACTCCAATCTGGCAATCAGAAAAATCCCTGGATCAATGACCCCTTCCTGAATCCTAGTCACTATAACTTGTTATATTATTACGCTCCAGAAATGCATCCAAACCCTTTTTGAACTCGGTTATTGAATTCAACCGAATAAAAGAGGATCATCTAAAAGAAATTGCTTGATACACTCAAGGCCCTTTTCATGGCCAATGTTTGTATATAAAGCTGACACAATCCATAGTAAAATTTAAAAGAAAGTCCTGCTGGAAAGGAGTAGAAAGTAAATATTCAATGAGTGTGTCAGAATCATGCAAATAGCTAGTAAGATTTTTGACATAAGGTTGTAAGAAAATATCAATATAATGAGATACATTGCTATTTCGACTATTGATATCAGATATGATAGGCCTGCCTGGGGGAAAGTGGCATGCTTGGTTTCAGTTTTGGATATGATAGAAAAAACTTTTCTTGGGGACTGGAATTTGTATAAAGGATTTTTCTTCTTTGGTAATAGCCCCTTTAGTATAGGCTTCCTGGAGAAAAGCCATACATATTTTTTTGGGACCCCATTGACTGGTTCATAATAACTCTTATCAGCCAGTATATGTAATGCTTCTTGATGATAGTATTCTTTGTCCATGATTATATCCCTCCACCTTTATCTGCCCTACGGATGACTATATTGTCATTGTTCTTTAATGATTGAAGGGCCTCTCTTTCCACTTTTGTAAGATTGTTTTTCATTTTTTCCTTTGTTTTTTTACATTGTGATTTATATTTCATACCAGAATTATCAAATTTTTTTTCAAAACCTGTGGAAACCATGTCCAAAATTTTTTAAAAAAGGTGTCCCCCGCGTTTTTAAGGGGGGTAAACTTTAGATTTTTTGGGGAAAATTGACTTTTTTCCCTTTCCGGGGTTTTTTCCTTTTAAATATTTCCCAGAAGGGCCTGGCTTTATAAATCTTTTTCGATTGTTTTTATTTTTTTCAAAAATTTTGTGAGGTATTTTCTAACAAATTGATGTAAGTCAATGAATATTCCCAAAGGGGAAAACCTTTTTTTTTGGGAAAAAAGGGAAATAGCCCTTTTTTCCCTAATAATAAATTTTTCCCTTTTTCATTTAAAAAAGATTTTTCCCGAAAAATTAAATATAGCTTGGTAGGGGCTGTTCAATTTCCCCCCTTTTTTTTTGATATCTATTTTAGTGTGGATCCTGTTCAACCCCCCGCTTCTTTTTTTCTTTTTTCTGTTTTTTGGGATTGAAAACATTATGGGTTTTGTGAAATTTTTTGGGGGTGGGGGTTGTGGGGGTTTGGAATTGGGAAAAGACTACTATTTTTCTAAAAAAGGAACAATTGCTGAAAAAACCCATTTTGGGTTTTATCTAAAAATTCCTGAATTTTTTTGTATAAGAAATCATCCCCCCTTTTTGATTTGGGTTGTCAGAGCATCCATTTCCTACTGTGTTAACTTTAATTCCCAAGAAAGAAGTCTCACTCCTTAAGAGAGAAAACGAGATGGGGGATAAAGTTGAACGCCTCCTGATCTGGAAAATAAAGAAAGGGTGAAAAAATGGGGGTTTTATGGACTGAAATAACAAATCGTTTTAACTGTCCTAAAGATTGTAAATCCCCCAAAACCCGGATGAGTTTTGGGGGGGAAAATCCTGGAAGTGAAAAAAGGGAAGGAAAAGAGGGGGGGAAGGAACTTGAAAAAATTTTAAATTTAAACCCCGGTGGAGGGAAAGGATCACCCCATTTTGTTTTTCGATCTCTTCTAAAGTTTGCTTTTTCCCTAATGCCCCAAAAGTAATCTCTTCATGGCCCCTTAAAACTGTTTCGGTGATCTTTTTTTAAAATCAAATTTTTAACGGGAAAACCTCGCTGGAGGTAACTTTGGGGTTTATGAAGGGTAGAAGGGGGTACAATTTTGATATTAAAAGGGTGGGGACAATCCGTGTAGAGGAGCACCTGATGAGGGGACTGTGAGTGGGATAGATGAGACTGCATTTTGGATAGAATTGGTTTCTTTTTAATGCGTTTTTTTCAGAACCAAAGGGTTTTTTCTTGAATATAGGGGGCCTTTTTGACTATATTATGGGAAAGGCCCCTAAACTTATGTTAAAACTGATTAAATACTAATACCCATTTTGGGCACAGTGTTTTGAAATGGTTTTTAAATTTTTACTTTTGTTCCCGAAAGGACCGGGCCAAATATTATAAAAAATTTGTCCTAAATCTATCAATCATCTCCTCTAGTTTTTGTTTTTTTTTTTCTTTTAAATAAATCAAATTCACAAAAAATGCTTTTGACTTAACATTTCCATATACTGAATTTTGGGTGGCATTTTTAAAAGGGAAAATTGATTACTTTTGTAGAATTCATCATTAAGATTATTTCTTTAAATTGGGAAAAGTTTATATAATATTTATTAGATCTAAAAACATTTCGACCCCAATCTTTCCACTTTTAATAAAAACAGATTTGATTAAAAGTTAGTAACAGTTTTATTCGTAAACCCCCAGGTTTTAAAATTTTATCTGTAAAAAAAGCTTTCAAAATATACGCAATATCAGGTTGTATTTCCTTAGAAATTTTTTTTTTCCCAGGGTTTTTAAATAATCCAAAAATTGCTTTTTGTTTCCTCACTTGAAAAAATTTGGTACCGTTTCGGGTTCCTTTTTTTTTTCTTTATCTGCGGGTGTAGACATCTAGTAAAAATTTTTGATTTTCACCCAAACGATTTTTGGGTAAATTCCTTTTATTAAAAAAATTTTCTTTTAAACCAAATTTTGTTTCAGACAAAGGGTGCGCATCAACCCAAAAAAACCAGGCACTAAGCCGGGAAATAAAATATTAAAAAAAAAAAAAGAAAATTGGAGACAGCGCCCCCTTTGTGTAATTTTAATAGAGGGCAGTAGTTAACGTGCATAAAATTACACCCCACCTCTCTTATTTTGGCTTTTTATAAGGCCCAAATTTATAAACACATTACAACATTTTTTTTGGGGAACTTTTGGGAAAAACCCAAAAACCCCTGCGAGGATGGGGCTTCACTTTCCTTTCCCCTTCCTTTTTTTAAAAAGGAAATTTTTAAAACCCAGGGGCAAAAAGTTTTCAATAAAATTACCCACATAAAACGTTTTATGTAACAAACCCTCTCCTTTTAAAAATTTTTCATATGAAAAGTTTATCTACTAACATGTTTTTTGCCCGAACAATATTTGGGAAACGCACCCCCAAACAAGTTAAAAAAACGTATAAAACAGCCCATAAAATTAAAAAACAAAAAAAATTCATTTTACATAGCGATCCAGGCAAAAGACAAAAATTTTCATAATTGTGACCCCTCAAAAATGCCCAATTTAAACCCTGATCAAATCACGCCCCCGACACTTTTCCAAACCCCGGGCCCAAAGGTCCTGAGCGAAAAAAATGTTTTGGGATAAAATCAGCACAGAATTGACTCCCCAAGGACTAAAATGATCCACTAACTCATAAGTTAGGGGATAGTAAACAATAACCCCCCTCCCTTTTTAATGTCAAAATAATGATTTAAGATTGTTTTTCAGTATATAGGCCCAGGCCCACCCTTGCACGTCATTACTTTTTTTAAAAATCCAAAAATCTTCACTTTTTTCTATTGCTTTAAATTCCGCTTTATTCATCCAGAAAATTTTTTTATCAAGATAATTCTAATAGATTTAATATACCTTGGTCTAAAAGAGAAAAAGGGCATTTATTTGTCTCTTCGGCTGTGTCTATCAACCAAAACACCTAGTTACAGAGTTCGTTCCCCAGCTTGAAATTTTGAATCACTCTATAAAACCTTGTGGAAGGGGAGACATCACCAAAAAAAAAAAAAACATTTGGGAAGCCGAAAGCATCACCCCGCTGAAGTTTACCTATTTTCATACAATCAAAAGGTTTGGGGTTAAAAAATGTTACATTTTAAATAGATTCAATGTAGTTTTATTTACATGCTTCAAAAAAATAAAAGTATTTTAATTTTTTTAAATTTTTTTAAAAAAGATAAACAGTACACATTCATCCCAAATTTTTCTGGCGGTAATTTTGTCGTCTGTTTGTTTGTTTTTAGACCCCCCTTGTTTTTTCCAACCGACGTTATATAACTTGTCCAAAAACTTGTAAACTTTCGGGGGGCTTTAAATAACCCAGAGAACGACAACTAACGGCGAAAGGGGGGAATCAAGTCATTCACTTAATGGGTTTAAAAGAGCCAATGCCAGGACAAGGGGTTCTCATGGAGGCGGATCAATGCCTTTTGAACTTTGGAAAACCAAAATGAATGGGTGACTCGACTTAACATACGGCTTCTAAAAAAATAGATGAAAATATCCCCAATATTGACCTTCAAAGAAAAATGAAATTCCCTGAAATGATTATTTTTGATTAAATTGAAGTTAATTGATAGTATTGACATCAAGAGCAAAAAAACAACATTTGAAAAAGTATAAGGGTAGGGGTTAAAAACAAAAATTGACCACCTTTGTCAGCCATTTTAAAAGGAAACTGTGTCAGTTTACGGACTCTGAAAGGCCCTTTTTTTTATCTTTACAAAAAAATTAAAGGCAATGAAGAGAAAATGCGGGGGGCACCAGACCCTTTCATAACAAAGCTTTAAATGTGCTCATACAATCCTTAGGGGGTTTGAAGGGGATAAAGGATTTTTTCCCTTTAAAATTTAAAAAGCAAAAATTTCGGAAGAATCAAAAATACGTCTGACCCAAAAACCATAGGACAAAAGGACATTTGTTCAAAAAAATTTCAAGCTCATAAATTCATTCCCATTAAATTAAAATTTGTACAAATTTGGGGATTTTCAACAAAAAAAAAAATGTCTTTAACAAAAATCCCAAAAATTATTGACACTTTTTAGAGTAGAAAATAAGGAAAAAGGGGCTGAAAAAACCACAAGTTGAAACCTAACTTAAAAACTTTTTTTTGGTGGGGGGAAAGGACACGTCAAAAAAAATTGATAAAATCTTTTTAAACAATGGAT
>JAODAL010048970.1:0-28548 GCA_025379985.1 Phyllomedusa bahiana | reverse complement strand
AACCCCCAAAAATAAATGCCCCCACACACAGCTCCCACAATGCCTCCCCACAATGCCCCCACACACAGCTCCCACAATGCCTCCCCACAATGCCTCCCCCACAGCTCCCACACACAATGCCTCCCCACAATGCCCCCACACACAGCTCCCACAATGCCTCCCCCACAGCCTCAGAGGGGGGGGGGTCGCTGGGGCAGAGAGGGGGCTTCAGTGGGGCCCCACATTATCCCAGCGTGTGAGGAGAGGGGGCGCTCTGATTCTAGGACTGCTCTGTACTGACAGCAGCAGCGTCTCTCACCTCCTTCCAGCGTCTCCTCTGATCGCAGTCGGCCCCTCCTCCCTCTGCCGACAGGAGTCACTGAAGCCCCGCCCACAGGCAGAGAGAGGAGAGGGCCGACTCCGATCAGAGGAGACGCTGGAGAAATTAAAGTAAGTGACAGACGCTGCAGCTGTAGTGAGGTACAGAGCAGTCACTGCTGCGAACGGTGCGCGGCCTCTCCTCACACACTGAGCCGCACGGGCCCCTGCGGACAGACAGCAGTGCCGCGGGGCCCGTGTACAGGCTGACCAGATTTTGAAACAGGAGGGCCTGCTTGCCGCGGGCCCCCCTGTTTCACCGGGCCCGGTACAGGAGTACTGGCTGTACCCCCTGTACGGCGGGCCTGAATACAAAAATATAGCTGTAAATCTATGTTTTTGGGGGTTTTTTTAACTGTATTTTTTTATTTGAATTGTAATACAACAAGGCAGAGAATACATACATACATGCCAACAATCACTGGCCCATCAAGTAGTATCAACAGATTCACAAATTAGGAATTACATTAGCATTTGGTAATAATATATACAGATCAAAAGAACCGTTGAAAATTCGCTGATACCCTTAATAAAGCATCTAATAATCTCCGTATACGGTATGCATGTATTCCACAGAGCACGCAACACTATTGGGGAGGGAGAACAAATCACAGGCAATCGAGAGTAAATATTCATTTTGATAGGCACGTATTTGGTTTGTGTACTTTATATAAAGTGTACCCGTAAAAAAAGAACATTTCTCCACCCTGGTGCCCAGAAAGAACCACTCATCTTGGCAAATGTAAAGAGAATAAGGGACATGTAGTATCACACTGTACTGTAGAAAGGTGCTACTAGACCATCAATCAATGCATGCACTTCACTAATACAGGGGTTTTACAAGTAAAATGTTTGATAATTGGTCGGATCTTCCAGTCAGCAGATCAGCGGTGTCTGGGACATTGTATCTTGAACCACACTCAACATACAATGTCCCAGTGAAGTATATTGTATGTTAAAATATTGTATCCTGAGGCCATTGTAACTTGAGGGACCACTGCATGTATTATTTCAAAATGTGGATCTTCATTTTATTACATTTATGATTTTGTGCAATAAGTAAATATTTTCAGCTGCAGTAAGTGTCTGCACCTGTATGACCTGAAGAGCCTGGTATAGATTATACAGGCATCAGATATAGGCTGTAATTCTATTAAAGGAATATTGTATAACGTTCAGCCATGGTTGTTTTAGTAGTTTAAAAATAAGATTAAACACATGTAAAATGCTGTTAGCTTCCTCTATTGGGTTTCCTCTGAAACACATGTAAAATGCTGTTAGCTCACTCGATTGGGCTTCCTCTGAAACACATGTAAAATGCTGTTAGCTTCCTCTATTGGGCTTCCTCTGCAACACATGTAAAATGCGGTTAGTTTCCTCTGAAACACAGGTAAAATGCTGGTAGCTCCCCCTATTGGGCTTCCTCTTACACTACTACCTAACCACTTTCCACTGTAAATGAAAATGTAGGTCATTAGGTTACTAAAGTTCAATCAGTTCTTGTCGATCAAAGGAGACCTCTAAGGGCCGATTTAGTATATTACACTAAAGATTCTACCTTTCCAAACTACAACCTCTGTGGATGGTATCATTTGTGAATAGTCTCAAGTTCTTTGCCTGCATTTTATCTAGTGTATACTGTGTATATACATTGAAAAATGAATCTAAAAAATGCATGCAAAACGCATCCAAAAAAGCATCTGCAGCTTCGTTATTGGATATGTTTTTGGATGCAGTTTCTCTTCTGGTAAAAAGCTGATCTAAAAACGGATCCAAAATATTGTGTGAACATACCCTTAGAAATAAAATTTTGAGTGTTGATAATTTACTGTTGACAAGTTGTTTTTCTGCTAGACAATTTTAAAACATTTGAACCACCTCCAACTGCTAAACCAGAGCTCTACTAAGGCAACTGTAAGGCTATGTTCACACGGCTAATTGCAGGACGTACACTACGCCCCACAATTACGCCGGGTGTTCGGGAGCTACTGGCTATCAGCGCATACTCCCACACCAATATCCGCATTCTCTATGAGAACTGTGGATTATCGTTATGACTGGGGTGCATTTTGCCTGTATTATAGCGCAGTACGCTGTGAAATGCGCCCCAATTTAAGCCGTGTGAACATAGCCTAAAAGGACAGTGCTACTTAACCCGGGTAGAGCAAGGGCAGCAGTGTTAAGGTAGGTGCTTTTAAAGCTAGAGCACCAATTTTTTTTGTGTTTTAAAGGCAAAAAGTATATGAGCTAGAGCAAGTTGAAAGGGGAGGTTAAGAATGGAAGTAAGGACTGAAAATCCAGAAAAGTACAAGCACCAACTCAGAAGCCATAATGCAAAAGCAATAAAACATAACAAGAACTATATACATTTGATAGAAAAAAAAAGATAATTTATACCTCACAGTAAAATCTCTTGAACAAAGTTCAAAAAACAATGTTGACATTGGTTCCCAGTTGTTGTTAATTGTTGTTTGCCACAATTTTGTTAATTTGTACACCCTAAAAAGTAATTTTCTTTACAAATTTATTCATGACCATTTTGCAAAAAGATGTACAACCTAATAAAGTCTTAGGGTATATTCACACAACGTTTTTTGGCCCATTTCTTTGTGCGTTTTATGCAATAGAAAACGGGTCAAAATCACCAGTTTTAAACAGTATGGCAGAAGGCTACAGAGTTCTAATGGGTTGAAATGTCATTAATATGGATAAACAAGCTCCTGTTTTACTGGTAAGATACAGCTGGGAGTGTCATTACCATGGTCGGCCAGAGCTGCTGGAGCAATGAGAGCAGAGAGAGATGGTTGGTAACCTCAGGAAGCTTGTGTACACAAGCATGAGATCAAATCTCTTCTAGCACTTTAAGCAAGATCAGAACAGTAATGTATTTGGTAAAAGTTTATTTACCTCTGCCTGTGTGGTTAAGCTGATCAATGTGTTGGGAAAACTCCTTTAAGAAAAAAAAAATCCGCTTCCCGTTGCATGCTGTTAGCAATGGCACCAAATGGATGAGAAAAGTCGCAAGACCTGAGACACAAAATATATATTTTTTTTTTTACACAAGAAAAGTGAAGACTACAAGAATATCATCAAGGCATTACTTATCAGTCAAAATACTGTAGCAAAAAGTGATTCTACAATTCAACAAAGTTCGAAATGCAACCATCGCACAGAGACGTCCAGACTGACCGTTGGCTTTAATACTGTAGTTAGCTAAAAAAAAAAAAAAAAAAAAAAGGAAAAATCTAAACTATGGTGCTTCCCATGACACCATGTGAAGGATGCCCCTCCTAAAGTCCATGCACAAAAAGTCCGCCTACAGTTTGCCAGGGCCCATGCTGAAGAATCTGAAGAATGCTGAGGTTCTATGCTCTGTTTTGATGAGACTAAAGTCATTGTTTTTGGAACTGATGGCTTCAAAACTGTGTGAGGTTGCAAAAGTGGGGAGTACAAAGAAAATGTATGGTGCCAACAGTAAAATATGGTGGTGGTAGTATTCTTATGTGGGCTGCAAGAGTGCTGCTGGTGTCGGAGAGCTACAGTTCATTGATGTGATCATGGATTTACAAATGTACTTCTCTACTTTGAAAAAGATAGAGAAAATGCTACCATCACTCTGTGCCCTGGGTTCTCCTGCACTTTTGCAATATGACAATGATCCAAAACACACATCTAAGGCCGCTGTTGCATTTCTAAAGCAGAACAGGGGGAAAAGTGATTCAGTGGCTAAGTACATCTCCTGATCTGATCCCAATCAAACATCTGAAGAGACAAGTTGAACATCATTCTCCATTCAGGCTCTTCGTCGTTGTTCAAGAATGAAAAAAGATAATGATCTAATATATCAACAACTTTTTGTCACATTCTAACAATGTTTTGCCAAGTTGGGATGTCCATTAAGGAAGATTCTATAAATCGTCTAGTCAGTTTAGAATTGAAAACCCTTCTTAAAGTTACTTTTCATTTTAGATTTTGAATTTGTGTCTTAAATCTAGTTGAGGTATAATGCTGTTACTGTGCTGTTTTTTTTTTTAATTCACATCCTTCTGTTTGACAATAAATAACAATAAAAACAAACACCACTACCACAATATTTTTTTTCTCTATGTAGCTTCCTAGGGCATGTTCACACGGCTGATTTAGTAGCTGTTTCGGCCCCCAAAACAGCATCTGAAATGCTTAGAAGACTCCCCCATTCATTTCCATTGATTCCTATGGAAAACTTTGTTGTAGTTAACACAGTGCGGATTTGATGTGCATTTTCTGCACTGAAAAATAGTGACGTCAATTCTTGACGCATTTTACATGAGCAAAACGACCATAGGAATTGGTAGGGATTGGAATTTTACAGCGGAAGCACCTCACACAAAGTATGGAGCATATTGTAAGGCGAAATCCCCGGAATGTTTAACCCTGTATACGGTCACTGCCCAAGATGGTTTTTACCTTTTAATATTGCTCCATAATATGTTGTATGACGGTGTCTGGAAAGGTCAGTGATGGTGTATATATCCCAGCTAGGTTCTTCCCATATACCTAGAGAGCAAAAGATACATGTTACCAAGGTAATGGGACTTGGTGAAGTAGGAGCCAATAGGTAGGTGTGTCAAGGATGCAAGGATTTACTCGGCCTACAACTGAAACTAGAACTTTACATACACTATATAAGAAGATATGGATGTATATATAAGAACATATGCATGTTTTTCTCACTATCTGACATGAAATGAGAATAAATTATTTCCCAGTTTAGGTCAATTAGGGTTACCAAAATCATTTCTATTTTCCGAATGCCAGAATCATGATCGAGAGAAAATGTTTTAAGGCATTTTTATTACTTTCGGCAAAGTCAAAAGTTTACATGCATTTCATTAGTATTTGGTAGCATTGCCCTTAAACTGTAGGACTTGGGTCAAACATTTTGGATAAGCTTCTTACAATAATTGGTAGAAATTTTGGCCCATTCCTCCTGACAGAACTGGTGTAACTGAGCCATGTTTGTAGGTCACTTTCGTCGCACCTTCTTTTTCAGCTTTGTCCATAAATTTTCAATAGGATTGAGATCAGGATTTTGTGAGGTCCACTCAAAAACATTTTACTTGGTTTTTTTCCTTAAAGGAGTTGTCTTCCCACAGGTTTTCAAAGGGAAAGCATGAAAAAAATTCTCTGTCACTTCCGGTTCATACTAATTGCATAAGCTCCATGCTTGTACAGCTAAAGGTTTGTGCTTTTAGATGCTAATTAGATTAGATTAGCTTCTCAAACTACTCAAGGACTTCTTATCTGATCCCCAAACAAAAGCCCTAATTACAGAGCTGTTTACTTGAGATAAATCAAGCTTTTTACTGTCTGGCAGCACAGGACACTGACTGACACTGCTGACCTGTGTGATGACTCACTCTCTGTTATCTCATTGAACAAACAGCCCCAGGAGATTTGTTTACAGGTCTGTTACTGAGGGAACTGAAATAGCCAAGGAGGTAATAAATTCACTTGTATTCTTTAGGGAAAACAGAGGAACAATGCAATATATTGGAAAATGTCTTTATTTTGTGTTCCCTACAATTTGAAAGCTATTCTTTGTAGCGAGACAACCCCTTTAAGCCACTTTGTAAACAGTTTGACAGTATGCTTTGAGTCATTTGTCCATTTGGAAGATCCATTTCTGCCCAAGCTTTAACTTCCTAGCTGAGGCCTTGGGATGTTGCTTCAGTATTGCCACATAATCTTCTTTCCTCAAGATGCCATCTGTTTTGTGAAATATACCAGTTCTTACTGCAGCAAGACAACCCCACATCATGATGCTGCCACTCCCGTGTTTCACAGTTAGGATGGTGTTCTTAGGCTTCCAAACGTAACATCGGTTATTATAGCCAGATAGTTCAATTTTAGTTTCGTCAGACCTCAGGGCATGTCTCCAAAAATGAAGATCTTTGTTCCTGTGTGCATTTGCAAATATTAATCTGGCTTTTCTGTTTCTTTTGGAGTAATGGCTTCTTCCTAGCAGAGTGGCCTTTCAGTCTGTGTTAATACAGTACTCTTTTTCACTGTGGATAATTACCAGCTTCTGCCAGCATCTTGACAAAGTCTTTTGCTATTGTTCTTGGGTTGATATGCACAAAATCGGATCAAAGCATGTTCATCTCTGCGACACAGAACCCGTCTCCTTTCCAAGCGGTGGTATGGCTGGACATTCCCATCTTGTTTGTACAGATGAACAAGGTACCTTCAGATATCTGGAAATTGTACCCAAGAATGATCTTGACATGTACAAGTCCACAATTCTCTGATATCTTGGTTGATTTCTTTAAACTTTCCCATGATGTTACACATATAAGCAGTGTGTTTCTGGTGTCAATTGAAATACATCTACAGATGTGTTTCTAATTAACTCAGATGTTGCCAATAAATCAGTAGCTTCCAAAGCCATGACATCATCAAATGGGTGGTCCCAGATTTTTAAAGACATAGTAATCCTAGTGTATGTAAACTTTTGACTTTGCAGAACATAATAAAAATGCCTTAAAAATTCTCTCTCTCTCATTATTCTGGCATTTGGCAAATATAAATAATTTTGGTAATCCTAATTGACCTAAAACGGGTAAGGTTTATTCTGATTTCAAGTCTGATAGTGAGAACAACATGCATAGGAGTCTTTATATAGTGTATGTAAACTTCTGGTTTCAACTGTATATAATGTCAGCCAGTAAGCTGACTAGATGTGGCTGCAACTCTGGTCTAGGCATTTGGACTGAAGAAGCTACAAACAGGAGGAAGGCCGTATCTGTTACCAACAGGGCTGTGGAGTCGGCAAGCCGAAGCCCCGACTCCGACTTCTCAATTTCCCAAACCTCTGACTCCGCCTCCCGACTCAGACTCCTGGCTCCCTCATACATGGCGCATGTTTAAGTAATAACTTTACTGTAGTAAAATGGTAACATCAGGCTGTTTACCACCTTATGATACAATAATCAAGCTATTTAGGTAGAACAGACACTGATAAGCAAAAGGGTAACAATGTTTTGATCTTTTGAACACTTGTGGGTAGAGGTGAAGAAAAAGCTGTATTTGTATCCAAGTCAAGTCTGCACCAACATTAGGATGTGTAGAAGAGACCTGGGGTCAGATTTTGGTCAAGATGTGCTTGAATCTGATTCAGAGCCCAGAAGGATTCAGGCAGTATTTAAAACCAAAGGCAGATTTCCCAAATACTAACAAAATAATAAAAATTAACATTTTGATTTTTAGGAGCAAAACTATAACTAAGCAGATGCTAAATACTTGCAAGTCAAATTTTTGTATAAGACGTAAGATGACTGTATATGAAATTACAGTAGCCTCATGTACAAAGCTGTAGTGGTTGGTGAGTTATGGATCCTGAAAGTCACTAGTTCATACGTTTGTTACCTTTTTGTTTGTCAGTGTATAATATATTTATTGGACATTAGTACATAAAAAAATTGTAATTATGCAAAAAACTGCTGGTACATTTGTGGAGTCTCTGAATTTGTTCTGAGAACTAGAATTGCCTCCATCAGATCCTGCATACATGTCCTCACATCTGATCTCATTATTTCCAGGATAGAGAACAGCCTCTCTACACTAACTTGGGTTGGGGGCAAAACGATAACCACAGAGGCAACATCTCTAACAATGTCAGGGTATAAAGGAATTGCCTCAGCCACAGTCCGTTTTGATGAATGGTTAAACTCTTCTACTTCTTTGAAAACAGGTGAAAAATTTTGCTGAAATCTGTTTGCCCTGGGAGCACAATCTTTTCCCCTGGGGCAGCGCTTTGCCTGCTCCATGTCATCAATTACACTCCTCACGTGATGAGGCTGAAGATATGGAAGCAGTAGCACTGGACGAACCCAATTCCTCTTGCTCTTTGCACTGCATCAAACTAACTGGACCAGCTTATTATATATTTTGGGAGTCGGAGTCGGTCGATTTTATGACGACTCCGACTCCACAGCCCTGGCTTACCAACTCTGCTTTGGCTAAGGTGTTCATGAGGAAAACTACCATTGTCTTGTAGGACTTTTGTTTTAGTTTGTTTAATTTTGTATCGGTTACTGCTGCATCTGGATATTTTGCTAAATAAATATACGGAAGGACCCATTTTTGCACCCAAGACTGCTTCTGTCTCTATACCTAATGAACTTATGCTGTGATCTCAGAGACGTAAATGCGCACAATATGTGTGTGTGTGTGTGTTGTGTGTGTGTGTGTGTTATGTGTATATATATATATATATATATGTGTATATGTGTGTATATATATATATATATATATATATATACATATATATATATGATATATATATAATAATCTATCTCAAAAAATGTTGTTATATCTTTCCACTGGAGAACACTGAAGATATGACCCTTTAACACAACCATCGATGTTTAAACCGCTGACAACAAAAGTGAGTACACCACTGAGGTGGAAATAGACAAATTGTGCCAAGTGTGTCAATATTTTGCTGTGACCACCATTATTTTCCAGCACTGCTTTAACTCTCTTGGGCATGGAGTTCACTAGAGCTTCCCAGGTTACTATTGGAATCCTCTTCCTCTCCACCATGACAACATAACGGAGCTGATGGATGTTAGACACCTTGGGCGACATGTATGATCGGGAGTTGTTTCTTTTTTCTGGCGAAAACGGCGCCTCACCGATATGAATCCCCTGTCGGACGCAGTGATGCGGTGTTAGGCGTAAGCTTCGCCACTTTCGGCTGCGCCCAACTTGAAGGGGCGTGCAATGGGCGCGATATGGGCGTTCTGGGGCGGGACGCGGCACTTTCGAATACTCCGAGGCATGCATGAATGCCGGTCGGCAAAGTGAGGCGCATTGCAGCTCCAACAGACAGACCTAGTTGAATGTGGTCTACCCGAGACAGAGGAGGCGAAGTGAAGCAAGAACGTAATGGACTGGGGCAAAATGTGCTCTAGGTCGACTGTTGCAACAGTTCACAGCTCTCAGCTCCGTGAGACATGGAGTATGATTCCATACTTTTCATTATCTGAAAAAGATAATGCTGTAAGTGCTTCTCATTGGTTGGCAGAAACCAACCAATCAGAATAGGAGCAACAGTGAACCATTATAACCTATGGAGTAGTGTTGACCAATCAAATGAAAAGGCGGGACATTTCAAAATACAGTAAAAAAAGGCAGAAAAGAGCTGATTGGTTGAGCCCAGGCGGCAGATATGAATCCACCAATCATATGTAGTGCGCGATAGAAGGGCGCCCTAAAAGTTATTACTGTCTATGGGAAATATTCTAGTACTGTGATTGGTTGGGGGGGAAGAGGGGCTTGTCCTGCTTAGCCAATCAGCGGGTGAGCTACTTATCTATTAGAGTTCTATGGGGAAAAGAAATGCAAAGCGAGCTCTGTTTGTGATTGGTTAAGTTAAGAGGCGCGGTTATTTGGGCCAATGGGAGAGCGAGCGACGCTCTTATGGGTTTTTTATTGCAATCTAGAATAAAACTGTACATGGCCGAAAGCAAAAGACACGACGTTGTGCCGATGTGTATATAAAATGATCAATAATATGGGGGTAACGAAAATAAACTAATATTCAAAAAATTCATTTTTATTTCTTTAGTTTCCTTAGCCCCATATTATTGATCATTGGCTAACTAATATTTCCCGGCAATTTTCTATATCCCAATTCTTGATGTTGCGCCATTATTGATTTTTTGTTAGTGATTTTATTTATGTATTTTTTTTTTTAGATGGTTTGAGCTCTTTTTCAGATAATTTGTTACACGTATAACTATTTTTTTGATTCATACTCCATGCCTCACGGAGCTGAGAGCTGATATTTATTTCTTTAGCGATCTTATATATTTTCACTTTGATATTAAATGATTCACTTTTTCAATACATTTAATCGCTTTAAGACAGCTTTGATTTTTCTATTTATTCATTCATTCATTTGAAAGACAACTCTTTTTGCTATTCACTAACATGTTTAATGATTTCTCGCTGTTTATCAGCCTGTCTCGAATCGGAATACATGTTAGGCGCAGACCTCCTCGGGCGGTGAATCTTAGGCGCAGTCCCTTCTGCGCCTAAGTCCCGCACTGCGCCTCACACACTGGCGAGGCGCAGGGGACTTTACACCGCATGTCTGAGCGCACCTCGGGCGCCGACATACATGAGGCGCAGCTTTCACGTTCGATCTGGCTACGAGGCGCCTATCTTCATACATGTCGCAACTTGTGTTCCTGCACATTCCATTTGAAAATGCCGCACAGTTGCTTAATAGGTTTTAGGTCCAGAGTCATGCTTGGCCAGTCCAGCACCTTTACACTGATTTTCTTCAGCAAGGCTGTGGTTGTCTTGAAGTAGTTTGGGGTCGTTATCATATTGGAATACTGCTCTGCAGTCCAATTTCTGAAGAGAGGAGATCATGCTCTGCTTCAGTACGTCACGGTACATGTTGGAATTCATGGTTCCTTCAATGAACAGTAGCTCCCCACAGCCAGCAGCACGTAGCTTCAAACCATGACACTCCCAGCACTATGTTTGACTGTAGACAAGACACACTTTCCTTTGTACTCCTCACCAGGTTGATGCCACGCTTGACGCCATCTGAACCAAAGAAATTTATCTTGGTCTCATCAGACCACAGGGCATGTTCCATTGTCTGCTTGTCTTCAGCAAGCTCTTTGTGCGCTTTCTTATGCATCATCTTTAGAAGAGGCTAGCTTCTGGGATGACAGCCATGCAGACCAAGTTGATGCAGTGTGTGGCGTATGATCTGAGCATGACAGGCTAACCTCACACCCTTTGGCAGCACTTATGTGGATATCTCTGGATATGAAGCCGAGCACATGCACTCAACTTCTTTGGTCAACCATGGTGAGGTCTGTTTTGAGTGGAACTTGTCTTTAAAACTGCTGTATTATTTTTTTCAGATCCTCAGTTCTTTTTCATGAGGTGCCATGTTGGACGTCCAGTGACCAGTATGATAGTGTGAGAGGGTTAATATCAAATTGAACACGCCTGCTCCCCATTCCCAGCTGAGACCTTGTAACACTGAGTCACATGACACTGGAGGGAAAATGTCAAATTGGACACGATTTGTCCATTTTTACTTTGGGATGTACTCACTTTTGTTGCCAGCGGTTTATACATTGATTTCACACCTAATTTACACTACATGATGTTATATATGATGTGCACTGACTGCTTTACATGGTGCTAAAGTGTCATATCTTCAGTGTTTAGTGTTATCCCGTTTAAAAATATAATTCAATATGTATAAAAATGTGAAGGGTGTATTCACACTTGTGAGAATCTTTGTATGTACAGTGAAGGAAAAAATTATTTGATCCCTTGCTGATTGTGTAAGTTTGCTCACTGACAAAGACATGAACCGCCTATAATTTTAAGGGTAGGTTAATTTTAACATTAAGAGAATATCAAAAATAAAATCCAGAAAATCACAGTGTATAAGTTTTATATAAATTTATTTGCATTTTGCAGTGAGAAATAAGTATTTGATCCCTCTGACAAACCAGAGTTAATACTTGCTGACAAAACCTTTGTTGGCAAGCACAGCAGTCAGATGTTTATTGTAGTTCATGATGAGGGTTGCGCACATGTCAGTAGGCATTTTGGTTTACTTCTCTCTGCAAATAATCTCTAAATCATTAGAAATTTGGAGGCTGTCGCTTGGCAATTTTGAACTTCAACTCCCACCATAAGTTTTCTATGGGATTAAGGTCTGGAGACTGGCTAGGCCACGCTATGACCTTAATGTGCTTCTTTTTGAGCCAATCCTTTGTTTCCTTGACTGTATGTTTTGGGTCATTGTCTTGCTGGAGGACCCAACCACGACCCATTTTTAATGTCTTGGTGGAGGGAAGGAGGTGGTCACTCAGGATTTTACAGAACATGGCTCCATTCATTCTCCATTTGATGCGGTGAAGTAGTCCTGTGCCCTTAGCAGGGAAACGCCCCCCAAAACATAATTTTTCCACCTCCATGCTTGACAGTGGGGACGGTGTTCTTTGGGTCATAGGCAGCATCTCTCTTCCTCCAAACACGTCGAGTTGGGTTAATGCCAAAGAGCTCAATTTTTGTCTCATCTGACCACAGCACCTTCTCTCAGTCACTCACAGAATCATCTGGATGTTCATTGGCAAACTTCAGGCGGGCCTGCACATGTGCCTTCTTGAGCAGGGGGACCTTGCAGACACTGCAGGATTTTAAACCATAACGGTGTAATGTGTTACCAATTGTTTTCTTGGTGATTGTGGTCCCAGCTGCCTTGAGATCATTAAGTTCCACCCGTGTAGTTTTAGGCTGATCTCTCACCTTTCCCATGATCAAGGATACACCATGAGGTAAGATTTTGCATGGTGCTCCAGATCGATGTCGATTGACGGTCATTTTGTATTTCTTCCATTTTCTTACTATTGCACCTACAGTTGTCTCCTTCTCACCCAGCATGTTACTTATGGTTTTGTAGCCCGTTCCAGCTTTGTGCAGGTCTTGTCCCTGATGTCCTTGGAAAGCTCTTTGGTCTTGCCCTTGTTGTAGAGGTTAGTCTGTCTGATTAATTGAGTCTGTGGACAGCTGTCTTGAATGCAGGTAACGAGTTTATTAGGAGCTTCTATCTGGTGTATAGGAGCCAGAACTCTTAATGGTCAGAAAGAGATCAAATACTTACTTCTCTCAGCAAAATGCAAATAAATTGTATAAATTATAAATGTGATTTTCTGGATTTTATTTTGGATATTCTACCGTTCAAAAGTTTGGGGTCACTTAGAAATATCCTTATTTTTTAAAGAAAATCAGTTTTTTTTCAATGAAGCGAAAATTAAATGAATCAGAAATCCACTCTATACATTGTTAATGTGGTAAATGACTATTCTAGCTGCAAACGTCTGGTTGTTAATGCAATATCTACATAGGTGTATAGAGGCACATTTCCAACAACCATCACTCCAGTGTTCTAATGGTACATTGTTTGCTAACTGTGTAAGAAAGCTATTGGATATTTTGAAAACCCTTGAGAACCCATTTCCAAGTATGTTAGCACAGCTGAAAACCGTTTTGCTTATTAGAGAAGCTATATATATATATATATATATATACACTGACCATGGAGGTCTAGATTTGGAGTAATGCTCAAAACCAATGTGGAAACTAAATTCCAGGCCAAGCCAAAGTTAGTAGAGATGTCTCAAGACAACTAAAGGAGGCTCAGTAGTGTGTGGCCTCCACAACAGTGCCTGGACATGCTTCTGATGAGGTGTATGTTCTGCGGGATCTCCTCCCAGACCTGGATGATTACAGCATCAGTCAACTCCTGGACAGTTTGTGGTGCAATGTGGCATTGGTGGATGGAATGAGACATGGTATCCCAGATGTGCTTGATTGGATTCAGGCCTGGGGAATGGGCAGGCCAGTCCATAGCAGCAATGCCTTCATCATGCAAGAGCTGCTGACTCGCTTCAGCCACATGAAGCCAAGCATTGTCATGCATCAGAAGGAACCCAGGACCCACTGCACCTGCATATGGTCTCACAATGGGTCTGAGGATCTTATCCCTGTACCTAAAGGCAGTCAGAGGCCTGCAGGTCCTCCAAAGAAATGCCTACCCACACCATTACTGACCCACTGCAAAACCGGGCATGTTGGAAATGCATTAGTGTCCACCACTAGCACTTTTTGTCTCTGTTTGCCATGTAATTTTTCTAGTAAATATTCGTTTTTAAACTGCTGAATTCCTGGCGTTCCAAGTGAAGGCTCATTTGAATGTAGTTGGAGCATTGTCTGGCGGGTCTCCGTGCAGGATTTGCCAATTATCAACAGCATCACGACACATACAAGGATGAGCACTGCTGATAAACTTTTTTCTTTGCATGTTGGATGATGCTGCAGGCAAGAGAATGTTTTCCACAGTGTCTACAGACTCTATCACATCTGTCACATATGCTCAGTGTGAACCTGATTTCGTCTGTTAAGAGCACAGGGCGCCAATGTTGAATCCAAATGTGAATTGCCCTGCATGGTTTTGGGATGTAAGCACAACACCGACTTGTAGATGTCTGGCCCTTATGCCACCCTCATGGAGTCTGTTTCTGACAGTTTGAGTAGACACATTATTATTATTATTATTTTATTATCATTTATTTTAAAGCGCCATTGATTCCATGGCGCTGTACATTTGAGGGGGGTTGCATACATAATGTCAAATGAGTACAATAATAACGATGAATGACTTACAACTGGCACATGGAGATTAGTGGCCTGCTGGAGGTCATTTTGCTAGCTCTGACATGGATTCTCCTGTTCCTCCTTACACAAAGGAGGAGGTAGTGGTCTTCTGTGGGTTGTAGACACTGCCTCATGCTGTCTCTAGGGGTGTGGGCAAGGACAAAAGGCAAAAGTGACCAAAACAGCCAAAAAAGGCTGAGAACAAAGACCTGGTCTGCGGTTGCCGTCTGCAGAACCACTCCTTTATAGGGGTTGTCTTGCTAATTGCCTATCATTTCTACCTGTTTGTTCCATTTGCACAACAGCAGGTGAAATTGATTTGCTCTCAATATGATTCCTAACGTGGTTTTGACGTCACCGAAGCGTGATTTGTTTTGGAATTAAATTGTGTTGTTTTAGTGTTCCCTTTATTTTTAAGCAGTATGTGAATAATATATAAAATTTATTCTATATGATTTTTAATATGATTAGAGTGATAAATATTAACCGTGCCAAGAAGCACATCAAAACTGTGCCAATAGTGTCTCAAAATCCTTGTCAAATATGCATCCAAAAACTGCTGCACAGAGACATTTTTCAGATGAGTATTTGAGGCTGATTTGGACGCTAACAAATTGGTGTCCAAATCAACCATGTGAACATACTTTTAGCAGGGCTGTGGAGTCAGCAAGCCGAAGCCCCGACTCAGACTCCTCAATTTCCCAAACCTCCGACTCCTGACTCCCTCATACACGGCGCATGTTTAAGTGATAACTTTACTGTAGTAAAATGGTCCCATCAGCTGTTTATCACCTTATGATACAATAATCAAGTTATTTAGGAAGAACAGACACAAGCAAAATGGTAACAATGTTTTGATCTTTTAAACACTTGTGGGTAGAGTTGAAGAAAAAGCTGTATTTGTATCCAAGTCCTGTCTTCACCAACATTGGGAATGTGTAGAAGAGACCTGGGATCAGATTTTGGTCAAAACCTGCATGAATCTGATCCAGAGCCCAGAAGGATTCAGACAGAGCTGAAAACCAAAGGTGGATTTCCCAAATACTAACAAAATAATACAAATTAAAGGGGTTGTCTCACTACATTGATTCATCTTACCTCAGTCCTGTTTTCTTGGTTTCATTTTGAATTCAGGGGCATGTTTATTCTGGCTTCACTAGCTGCCGTATAAGTAAGGTCTGTAGCATACACAGTGTGGCAGCCTATCAGAGAGATCAAACAGGTCTGTAGCTAAGCACCGTGCTGGCAGTTCAGAGAGATCACACAGTCTGTAGCTATAGCAACCAGTGCTGGCAGCCTATCAGAGAGATCACACAGGTCTGTAGCTATAGCGACCGTGCTGCAGCCTATCAGAGAGATCACAAGTCTGTAGCTAATCACCTGAGAAGCTTGCAGCTCATACAAGAGGGGATATCTAGGAATAGGTAGGACATTGTTAATGGACACATATTGCAAAGTGACTTGTTTTTACAAGATCTTTAACATAAAAAGTCATCCTTGTAGTGAGACAACCCCTTTAACACTTGATTTTTAGGAGCAAAACTAACTAAGCAGATGCTAAATACTTGCAAGTCAAATTTATGTATAAGATGTAAGATGACTGTATATAAAATTACAGTAGCCTCATGTACAAAGCTGTAGTGGATGGAGAGATATGGAGCCTGAAAGTCACAATTTCAAAACATTACCATTTTGCTGGTCAGTGTAAAATATATTTATTGGATATGACTTTAGGACACAAAAAATTGTAAATATGCAAAACACTGCAGAAACATTTGTGGAGTCTCTGAATTTGTTCTGAGAAATAGTATCGCTCCATCAGATCCTGCATACATGACCTCAATCTGATCTCATTATTTCAAGGTAGAACGGCCTCTCTACATTAACTTGGGTTGGGCGCAAAGCGGTGACCACAGCGGCAACATCTCTAACAATGTCAGGGTATAAAGAAATTGCCTCAGCCACAGTCAGTTTTGATGAATGGTTAAACTCTTCTTCTACTTTGAAAACAGGTGAAAAATTTTGCTGAAATCTGTTTGCCCTGGGAGCAGAATCTTTTCACCTGGAGCAGCACTTTGCCTGCTCCATGTCATCAATTGCTGAAGATATGGGAGCAGTAGCACTGGCCGGACTCAATTCCTCTTGCTCTTTGCACTGCATCGAACTAACTGGACCAACTTATTATATATTTTAGGAGTCTGAGTCAATCCATTTTATGACGACTCCGACTCCTGCAAAATAGCCTCCGACTCCACGACTCCGACTCCACAGCCCTGCCTTTTAGAGGTATTTTATTGTCTTCACTGCTTAGTTACAAACTAAGGTCCGTGAACCTTTTGACGTGCTCTTCTGTAGTTTTATTGCTGCCCTTGGTATAAAAGCCTCATAATTGGTACAATACGGAAAAAAAAAAATGGTCAGAGGGTGCATAGATTAGGTGGGTTTTCGTACTGAATAGTGCACCCACCCATAAGTAATTTTGGAATGCACATTTTGAAATGTCATAGCCCATAGGTTTCTGTCTATAGCAGGATCATTGGTAATAAAAGACTAGACAGGAATTGAAATTACAGAGAAGCGTTGGACAATGGTTTTCAGATCCCAATGGCAAGTGATATTCTGAAAAGCTGATGGGAGTAATATCTGAATAGATCCGGTTTCAGAAACCAGAATATAAATTATAGTGGCTATACAGGAAAAGAAGTTAGATGATTACAAGAGTGGGCTGAGACCAGGTAATGGGATGCCAATGACGGGGCCACAATACACAAAAGGATGCTGTACCCTGAGCTGAGGTCGGGACTGAAAATCGGAAACAAAAGCGGAATTCAGAACAGGAACAGACTGAATCCAAACAGGAATAGAGGGCAAGCTAAAGTACAGAGCTGATTACTGTATCTACAGAGAGAGACTGAAGAGGTTTGATGAACCCTCAGAAGGGCTGGAATGCCATAGACCCATGGCCATGACTGCTTCTACGAGGAAGATAAAATGTATTTGATTTACTTTGTGTATTTTCTCAATAACTAAATTCAGATGACATATTCTTTATGTATGACTGCATAGATACATTTTCTCTTTTAGAGGTTTCTCTTCATCTTCCTTGTTGTTCTAGCCCTATTACTTCCAGATAGGCCCTAGTGGATGTTCATTGAGTAACCATGGTGATGGTACACTGTGGACATGGAAAAGACATTGTGTTACTATGGTGCTATCCGATGTTTATCATCCTATACAACTTGCTGCTGAATATAGGTGAATTGCTTTTGCTGAAAAAAGGTTGGAGCTAGCTTGCAGTATGCATATTTATATCCATTTACACACATGTAGTGTACACGTTAACTGTATCCACCAGAATCTATAGAATCCCATTACTTGCACATTATGGCCTCCAATCCAGTGGTTTTCATTGAGGATTATATTCATTTGCTGTATGGAATAGGGGAGTGCCTTAGGGTATGTTCATACAAAGAGGATTTCTAGGCGGATTCCACCCTGAAAACCTAATTGAAAACGATTCCCATTGATCTCAATAAAAAAATACGCTTTGTAGTTCATACAAAGTGTATTTTCGGCTCACGCTTTTCAAAACCAACGCACGGGAACAAATACTTTGACCGTGCTTTTTCTTTGATCATATTTCATGCAGTAAACACATGGAAATTTTTTATTCATGTCAATGGAATGCCTGAAATTCTCATGAAGTAAGTGTCCAAGACATTTGTACATGAATTGCATATGGATTTTAACACGGATCTGTGTACAAAACCGATGGGCATAAATTGGACTCTTTTTGACTACAAACTACCTGTAGAACCAAATCCAAAAAAATCTGTCTAAATCCACGTGCAATAAGTATGTACGTGAGTAAATATAATACTTTGTTAAAAACGCATTGGACGAAAGACAGCATCCTCGTAGATTCCACACTTAAATTTTACTCTGTCGGTGAATGTACCTTACACAGTACATTATACTTGTGGGGTTTTTTGGGGTAATATTGAAGCCTATTTAAGATAAATGCCACTTGGCAGCATCCGTTACAGAGAGAGTTGAATTAGTTAATGACTGCCACTGACTATAAACATTGGACAGTGCAGGTCCTCTTTCTGCAATGAGGTCTTAAGACGTTGGTGAAGAAAGAGGAGTTTTGCTGCTTCCAAGGTTGCAGCTGCGCTGGAAACGGAGCTGTAGTTAACCACTCTGTTCCTACAGCAGTCTCTATAAGCGTCAGGAAACCTCCGATCCCCGGCGTTTAACCCTTTGATTGCAGAGGTCTGTGACTGCAGCATAATCAAAGGACATTCCCCTTCTCCATCAGGTCATTGGGACTCTCAGTGACCCAATGGAGCCTGGGGAACGTCTGTACAGTCAGCCATGGGGACCTAGAGTAGCCCCAGGGCTGTCTGTATAGTAAGCCTGTGTTATACTGAAGCAGAAAGTAATGAATTAGCATATATGAATATGCTTATATGTTACAAACTGTACAGAAAAAACATACAAAAATGGGACATTACTTACTCAAAAAACCACTCCAATTCTTTGGGGCTTGTGAACAGCTCAATGGCGGAACAAACATGAACCCAGTAGCTAGCAACATTGCCATTTATGCTGACTGGGAAAAAGATCACATGTGCAGCTAATTGCTAGAGCAAGATGAAAAACTGCACACCAACTTTAACACCTGTTCACACCAGCATGCAGAAAAGCCGCAGTATAATGCATGGGGAGATTGCACAGATGCTAAGTAACCAATAGAACAATCACTCATACAACCTCAGGGCATGAGGGAGGTGGTTGCCGGTACTACAATTGCATATAATAAGGCGATACAAAAGTGTGCCTTTAAATTTAAAGAAACGGTGGTACACAATGCGGCTTACAACCTTTTAGTAAACCCCTATACTATTGCCCAGGGGGCGCCCAGCATTTTTCAAGTGTTCCAAAACAACACTGGCACCCCCGCTCCCCAGCATGGGGGGGCAAATAAAAAAAGGCATACTGGAAAAAATTTTAAAATGAGGTAATTTGGGTTTTAAGGGGGCCCCTTGCAAAAGCTCAAAAGCCTCTTCGGCCCTCATGTTTTGATCCCTAATAAAAAAACTTTACAGAAAAAAAACCTTACAAAAAGGGAAAATTACTTCCCAAAAAAAAACACCCAATTTTTTGGGGTTGTGAACAGCTCAGGGGGAAACAAACTGAACCAGTAAGCTGCAATATCCCATTTATGCGTGGAAAAGACATGGAGCAAAATTGCTGAGCGATGCTGAAAACTTTAAACCCCCCATTTCCCCCTTTTAAAAAAATTTTTTATTCTCTTTCTTGGGTTTAAAAAAAAATTTTTTAAAAAAAATGAATTAATAAAAAAACCCCTTTAATAAATTTTTTGTCCCTCATTACATACAAAAACCTACCCCAAATTTTAGCTATCCCCCACACTGAAAAAAACCTGAATAAGTAACTAACAGGTTTTTGGTTTGAAGGGGTTTAAAAATTAAAACTCAAGCTATGCCCTAAAAAGTCAACTTCCCCGCAAAAAAAAGTCCTCATCCACGATCTTTGAAAAAATAAAAAAAGTTACGACTGCTGAAACATAAAGAGGCAAAAACTAAAAAAAAATGTGCTGGTCATTAAGGCTTTTCCAGGCTTGGTGCTGAAGGGGTTAAAGGTATAAATTGGGGGCCCTTGACGTTTCCGGGGAAGAACACTGCAAAAATGCGGGGAAACCAATTAATTCTGTTTTAAACTAACCCCACCATTTTTTCCTTTTGATTTTTCCCGGGTTTCTGCAGTGGGTTTAACCTGGGCTCTGTGTTTTGAAGTCCATTGCCTTGGGGGGAAAGAATGGCATTATATATTATTTCCATCAAAAGCACTGAAACCTAAAGGAAACTTAGTTTTACCTTTTCTCTTAAAATGATTTGGTATTTGATTGCAAACAAATGGGATCTGGCATGGTTGTAAACCGTACCCACAAAGCTAATCGGAATTTTGTTTTTGTAGTGTAAACCCCCTCTCCACAAAATAGAAAAACAAAGGTTGGTTTTTTGAGGCAAACTACAGTACCTCTTCATAGATCCTATTTTTACAAATTAAATCTAAATTGTATTTTATGACAGTTGATTCATTTGGGACCGGTGTCAGTATGACCATGGCAACTAAGTTGGAAAAAATCTTTCCCTTGACAATCATGGGTAGAAATGGGGACGGCGTGTTATGAGCCACCTAAGAAACTGTTTTAAAATTTAATGGTATTTTTAGTTTTTTATCACCAGCATTAGGGTATGTTCACACGACGTAATTGCGGCCTGTACAGTACGTGCCGCAATACGCCAGGTGATTTGGGAGTCATGCTGAACAGCTCGCCGGCCCCAGTGACATGCATTGCTCGTGACGCGTAATCGCTGCGAGTAATTGACAAGTCACTTATCTCACTGTGTGTACAATATGATCGTACTGTACACATGGAGGGAAGAGGCGTAATCCATAGTTTTCTGAGAGCTATGGATTACTGGAATTGCGGTGCGCATCCTGCCGCATATTAAGCGCAAATCTGTGGCGAAATGCGTGCCGAATTTACGCCATGTGAACATACCCTTACTGTTTTTTGCGCACTTCACCATCCAGAAAAAGTTAAATGAATAATGATAGCCTGTTCCTCAAAATGGTACCAATAAAAGCTGCTCACTGTGCAGATTTTGCCTTCTTCCATTGTAGTCAATATAGAAAAATCTGTAAAAATCCAGAATAAATAAAAAATTTTGGGCTACAGGAAAAATTTTTTAAAGCTGTGGTTCTTAGAATATGGTGATTTAAAAACAAATGTTTTTTTTTAAGGTTTTTATTTTTGCATGTGTGGCTTGCTCTTCATTCAGATGCATTCTGAGATCCAGATGATGAGTTAGAATTCTACATATAAATACTATATAACGTTTTACCAAACCAAAAATATAATACATGGACTTATTTAATTCTTCAAATAGCCGGAGACACTTTTTACATCGCCCTCTGCTTTGTTGGTGGTAAGACAACCTGACAACTTTTAAATACTTGTAATACACCCATTAAAAGAGTTATTCCCAACTTTTCAGAGAATATATTGAATGTGTGTAATACATGTGAGTCCTGTCTTTGGAACTCAGACCTATGTAACGAATGAGGGTTCCAGAACCCACCTGCAGGGGGACTTCACATACAGACAATTAAATTTTGGAAAAGGGCCAATAGGGCTATGACTCTATCCCTTAGATTTTGGGGTTATAAGAGCAAACTAACAAAGACGGGGTTTCCCAAGGGGGGCCCACATCTATCGGAAGTTTATGGGAAAAGTTTTGATATGCATATATATGTGGATGTGACATAAAACTTTTCTTCAAATTTTCGGAAAAACTGGTAAGGTAAGGCTTTGTTTAAAACCCTTATTTTTTCTCCATTCAGTCTTGGCACTTTATTTGGGCTGCCCCCCCTGTCACCCTTATTGATATAGTAGTTTTTTAGGAATGTTTTTAGGGTTTTTCCTTCGCCTCCCCCCCTTGAACCCTTAAAGGCAGTGTTCCAGGGCTTTGATAGCAAAAGCTTGGAAATGCATCAAAACCTGATAGGTGCGGCTCTTTTCTCTGAAACCTGCACTTACCTTTGGAACAGGCCACCCAAATGTCGTCTTAGAATTGAGAGCCTGATTGTGCTGGCGCATAAACACTCTCTATTCTGTTCTATGGAGAATGGAGAGTCATGCACAATTGTGACCAGCTTTCCATTCTGAGCCGTCTCTTTCGGTGGTCTGTTCTCTAGATAGTTGCGGGACCCACACCTATCGGACTTTGTTGACATATCCTATTGATATGCCATCAAAGTTTATGATGGGAACACCCTTTTAACTTTGGGTAAAATGCTTAACCTGTTTAGTACAAAGAGTCTCTAAATTATTACAAGGCATCCCTTATTAGTATTCTGGGGCCATTCTGCTGCTCTAAGCCAAATGACTAAGCTGAAAGCAGAGCTGTTTGACATCCATTTGTTTTAAAGAAAAAAAAAAAAAAGAGGTTCACTCACTGGTCCATTGTAAGTAACTATGTGTTGTAAGGCTTCTTTTCTCTGACCTATGGATCTTGGAGCAAACTAAGGAAAAGAAACTTAACAATTACCTTCTGTAAATGACCGTCAGTTGGCACTTTACGATATAACATTTCACTGGATGAAGGCCAGTCTGTTATCAAAGTAAAGCGCAGAGTAAGATGTATAATATATCATGCTGAATTAATGTAGCACTTACCTACAATGCGTCCAGCTACTTAATGTGATGGGGGTTCTTGCACAAAAGATGGCAATTCCCTCCCCATCTCCCTTTAATCCCATCCCCTGTTTAAAGCTTTTGCATGGATTCATTGCTGTTTTTACAGGGGGGTTTAAAGGGCTAGTGATTATTCCTGTGATCTCTTTAAAAACAAGAGTGATTTGGTGGTTGACATTAGCGCTTTTTTGGTCTAAGGGGAAAAAAAAAAGGTTGAAATATCCATTTTGGGCTATGTGTTTGGTTTTACTAAATTTTCCCCTGAAATCTAGAATTTAAAATGTAAAACATTTGTTTATTTTTGAGGGTTTTGTGGTGGAAGTATGGGGGGGTTAGGGTGGGGGTTTTTACATCCCGTATTGAATTCCTTGTGGGGTCGAGCCCCCAACCCCTCTTTTTAAAATCCCATTTTTTTTTTCTGTGCCTTCCCCGCCCCATATTGATGGTTAGATGGATCTTAAAGTTCTTAAATTGTGGGGGGCCCCCTTTTAAAAAGAAAGTTTTTTCCCCTAATACTTAGTGGGGTTTTCTTGGGGGTACCTTGACCCCTGTAGCTTTTTTTTTTATTTTGAAAAAAAAAGTTTTGGCTTTTTTTAAATTTAATTTTTTTGGGGGGGAAGCAAAGTGGCAATTTTAGAAATTTTAAAAGAAGTATAGGTTTTTTAAAAATTGGGGGTTTTTAAATTTGATTAAAAATTTTTCCTTTTTGGGAAATTTTTTTTGGGGGGAGAATGAGTGATTTAAAATTTCTTAAAATGATCAAAAATATAAAAAGAAATTCAACACTATATGGTCTAAGGACACAATCCCATACTATTAGCTTTGGGGAATGGCCTTTTTTGATCCCGAAGGGGACCCGCAATGTTATGCTCAGCATTTAGCTTTAATGCCACTGGTGCACAGGGGCTTAGAGAAGCTGTTTTTTTTCTGTTTTGAAGTGTAGATGGGTTTAAAAAAAGTTTAAATTTAAAGTACCGTGCTATCTTCATTGACTTTTTAGCCGAGATTTAAATTTTGTCACCCTTTTTATTAATGTTTTAGGAAAATTTTTCAAAAAACCACTTTGGGTTGAGATTTTTAGCTTCAAGACGACGTGATAAAAATAAAAAGCACATCATGCAAACCCTTTTCTTCTTAAATTTCAGAAAAGACACGCAATCTTTTAGATAATTGTATGTCCCCAAAAAGCTGACCAGGGTGAATTTTCATTTTGTTCCCCTACTATATTGATAATCGAACAGAAAAGTGATGGCCAACCCCCACCATGTAAAAAAGAAAAGGAAATGAAGAATCTAATTTGTGTATTCTCTCGGGGCCTTTTTTGTAAGACTGAAAAGACCCCTGTTATTTTTTTTTGTATTGATTTATCTAGACAGGGGTGTACTTTTTTTTAGTTGCGGACTGTATTGTCACATTCTCCTGTTTCATATAAAATTAATTTAAAAAAAAAACAAACCCTCCACTCTCTCCCTGGTTTTCTTGTTTCTTCTTTTTTTCTGTACAAATATCCTGTGGGGGGTTCACGCCTTCATATCATTGCTAAAAAGGGTGTACGGGGACCAGGGGGGGGGCCCCGAAAAAGCTTTACCATTTGAGGAAAGAAGGGGGGGGGGGGGTTTTTTTTTTTTTTTTCCCTAAACCCCGGTTATTTGTAGGTAGTAATATCAAAACCCAAATTTGAGTTTTTTTTGTGCTTTAAAAATTCTTTTTAATTTAATAGATGACACCCCCCAAAATATGCAAAAATCTATTGCTCCAGACAATTGGAAAACTGCAGATGAAAAAAACCATACCACAGGTCAATTTCTTTTCTGAAAATGCAGCATTAGTGGTTGAGAGTTGTTTGATGCTTATACACTTTTTTGCTAAAGTATTCATTAAGATTTTCCATTAAACATCGGACTAAAATACAGCAAAGTGTTAATTTACCAGGGCAGAGATGAATGGGGACAGGGGACTGATACTGAAGTCGGAGAGGGGCATCTTTGGGCCCATTTATTTTTACTGGGCATTTCCATTTTTAATACTACTACCATGTAATGGTTGAATATGGCAAAAAGCGTAACTATCTGTCATAATACAGAAAAAACTGTTTATTGCATAATTTACCAGGATGGGTCTTTCCCTCACTGGGCAGTGGGGTTTTCGCTACAGTTGTTAGGCGCACTCTCTAAAAGCTACTTTTCCCACAACCCCCTGATTCCTCCCAGCTGAGCTATAGATTCAATATACTATATCCACACCACATTTATTATATTCAGCAAATTTATACACACATATATGTACACACCTCAGGTCTCTCAGGCTGACTATCGCACACATGCTCAGTTGTGTCCGTCAGCCTAACCAGGAAGTAACTCATAGTCTGGCCTCTATTGCTGGACTCCCGGACAGGTTGTTGTACAGGAAGGAGACTGGAGGCCATTTTCTTCAGCTATAATGATTATTCCCTAGACAAAATAAGCAGCCTTTAAATACTTTCCATTTAAATATATTTTATCCATTTTTTTTCCTTTAGGATAAGTAGTTTATAATTTGTATTTTTTTTTTTCCTTTTCCCAGAGAACCTCTTTAAGGAAACAAAACTCACATAGGCAGGTTGTGTTTCTGTACAGCAGGTTGGAGGCCACAACTAGCAGTTGTTTACCCCAGAACTAGATGAGTGTTTATGAAACCAGTTATTGGCATCAAGATTTCCTAAAGATAGCACATGTAGTAACTAATGAAATCTTCTGTGCAATGTTAAGGGAGTCCTCAATAAAAGGTTTTGTTTTTTTGAGACCTGGATTTAGATGGAGAGCAATCCAAGCCACAGGTGCAGGGGGGGAGATTTTGCTTTTGAAATCTAATATTACCATGAAATTCTGAAATTCCAGGAATTTTCAGGGATCTGCCTCAAGTCTTCGCATCAAAAAACAGAAACCCATCATAATCCACTAAAGTTGGTTGACAATTTTGGCTCCGTTATGAACAAAGCAAATATTTAGTTGAAAAAAAGAATTGGATATTTTTAAAATTGGGAAGCAAATTAACACAAAAAAAAAAAAAAATTGTCAGGAAGAATCTCCTTCATTTGAATTACCGTGCGTTCACAGACACTCTTGTATAAAATCCCTCCGACACGCCATTAATGACGTGGCTACATACAAACCCATGCACCTACCAATAGTTTTTTTTTTTTTTTTTTTTTTTTATATACAGTACAATAGCTTTTAGCCTCAGTAACTACAAAACTACATATTATTTTCCTGTAAAATGTACTGTTTAATTGCACTTTGTGAAATGTAGTAATAAACATTCTCAACCTTGATCAACCTCCTAGTGCAAGCTTGCCAGAATAATGTGAGGAGCATGGATGAAATGTAATACAACTGTGTATTCATGGCAGACCTAGAGGATGGATCTGCAGTGCTGGCATCCTGCTGCAATGGCACACAAACTCTGTACAGTGCTGTGTTACTGGCGTAGATGGCCCCCCCGCTGTTACAGACCTACATAGAGTTACACGGGGCAAGATCTGATGCTGTTAATCAGTGTCTGGAGTTCCCTCTTGGTGGATGGATAATTAGGATGCTGTTCAGAGTGAAGAACAGAGAAATGTACTCACCAGGGAAATGTTGTGATAAAGGCACTAGGCATTTATGAAACCTTGGAGAAGATAATCTGAACAAATGGGTAAAAGTAGCACATTATGTAGCAAAGGAAAAGTCATTTTACATACACAATAGTGTAGATTTCATTGCTGTCGGAGTCCCTCCAGCAGTATATGCTTCTAGGGAAAATCAATTTGTCTCACGTGCTAGATTAAATTGCAGTAGATGTGAAAGTCACTGAACCATGATTTGCTGTTTCTGGTCTGTATAATTAAGACCCATATGTCAACCCCTTTCTGTTCTTTTAGTGCATCACCAATTACAATGACATCTACAAGGTTTAAACTTTTTTTTTTTTTGTCTGTTGCCTCTAATAACTTGTTATTTTTATGTCATCAACGTTAATATGTAATATTTTAGTTTTGTCTCCAGTTAACATGGTTGGTGGGGAAACCCTACTACATGTGGGGCTCCTAGTAGAGTCCATTACGTAGGCAGCTGAAAAATTATTTTGTGGGACAGTAGACATTTTAAAATTAAACAGAGCGATTGGTATTGTTTTATCGTTCAGTCTCATGTTTCCTCACAATCGTTATTAATGTTGGAAATTATAGAAGATTGAATGCCTTAACGCCCAGAACCAGTTGTTGCCTTAAAAACGAACCATGACATCTCCTTGTCTGAACTTTCTGTGAAATTACAATTTTGGAGCATCATTCCTTATAACCTAGCGTTCTGTTGTCCCTCTTCTAGAAATGTAGTAGGCTATGTCTACACAGCACTGGATTCTCGTCGGATTTTCAATGGATTCAGTATTTTGAATCTGACGAAGATCTGACTGTATCAAGCTCTGTGTAGACTTCAACAGAAAATCCATGCTGTAGTTTACACAGCATGAGTTTCCTACTGAAGCGGCCGGCCTGTCGGATTCCCGTGCAGCCCATGTACTGGGCCACCAGGAATCCGAAATCCGATGTGTTTTTTTTGGGTAAAAACATGAAAAAAAACGGCGGTTCCGCAAAGTTAAAATATCTTCAGATTATCAACAGTATTTTTACTTTGCTGTGGAGACAAAGCCGTACTAAATCTGTCCTCTAGGTATTGTCATTCCAGTTTTCAAAGGTGTATGTCACTGCAAACTGTGACCCTCTCAGCGCTTACTGGACAATGTTAGACTGTGCAGAGACACACCCTTGATTGGTAATACACAGCTGACAGATTGGTAATTAATTTTTAGGAGGAATAACAAGAAAAACATTCAACATAGAGGTTTAAAGGGTATGTGTAATCAGAATTTGGCCTATTGTTCAACTTATGTTTTTATATTAAACACATTTTGAGGTAGATCAGTGGTTACCAATATCCATAGGGTACTTACGATGCTAGATGAGATAAAACTTAACCCACAGATACGCCATTCCCCAGCGATCATAACTATTGATGCAGAAAAAGCGTTTGACAATGTCTCTTGGGAATGGTTGTATAAGGTTCTTGCTTCAATGGGATTCTCAGTTTCATTTCTGAAATCTCTGTATAGATCCCCGAAAGCAAGAATCTACACTCCAGGATTCATATAGCCAGCTTTTGAGCATCAAAAAGGCACCCGACAGGGATGTCTGCTGTCCCCTCTCTTGTTCAATCTTTCCATATAGCCCCTGATATGCGCTGTTGAAAAGGAAAAGTCTATCCAGGGGATTAAGATTGGGAATCAGACCCTTAGGACGATCTTGTTTGCAGACGATATTCTTATGTTTATGTCGGACCCGGTAGTGGAGGTGGGATCCATATTTAGCTTTTTGGAGAAATTTGGGAAAACTTCAGAACTCAAAGTGATATTCTAGACATCTCCCCTACAGGTGTCTTGTCGCGACTAGCTCGGAAAGATCAAACCCTGGTACGGGTTGCTGGAGAAAGTATAAAGTATCTGGGGATCCATATCGGGAAATATTCAGAATTTGTATATAAATTTAATTATGTCCCCATTTTGCGCAAAATAGAATCTGAATTGAAGAGGTGGAACAACTTGCCCCTTTCCCTGATGGGTAGGGTTTAAAAAAAATTGAA
>JAODAL010048969.1:0-27500 GCA_025379985.1 Phyllomedusa bahiana | reverse complement strand
AATATTTTGCTTGTCCAGGAGGCCCCGTTGCTTGTTCTGTGCTCCCATCCCGCTGTTCTGGGGGTGTCATCCTGTGCCCCCTGGTTCCCCTTTAGGGGAGGGTTTGCAGCCTCGGAGGGGGACGAGATAAATGTTGCTGCACATGGGATGTTTTGGCCCCGTTCCTCATCTTCCCACGACCCTGGGCTCCCTTTCCCCCGCCAAACCCTAAAACCGTCCCTTTTTTTAATTGGCTCCCGATAAATTTTTAAAATATCTGCATCTGGGAAAGGGGGTTTCCCGGCCCACTATGGCCGCCCTAAGGCTGTGACCCCCTGCGGTAGGAAAAACGTTGCAGCTGGTGGCCCCCCAGGAGGTTTTAGCTTTCATGGAAGGGGCCCCTGAGGGCCCCGCTTCAGACAGTTGTGCTGCGTATGGGGGGTCCCCCGCTCCCCGGTTGTGCTGTGCTATGGCGGGGTCGCCGCTCCTCGGGTTGTGTGCGCTTGGCGGGGGTCGCGCTTCCCGGTTGTGCTGCGCTAGGGCGGGGTCGCCGCTCCTCCCCCCGGTTGTGCTGCGCTATGGCGGGGTCCCCGCTCTCCCGGTTTTTTTTTTCTGCCCCATGGCGGGGGTCGCCGCTTCCCCCTCCGGTTGTGCTGCCCCTGGCGGGGTCGCCGTCCTCCCCCCGGGTTTGTGCTGGTATGGGCGGGGCCCCCCCTTTCCGGTTGTGTGCGCTATGGCGGGGTCGCCGCTTCCCCCCGGTTGTGCTGCGCTATGGCGGGGCCCAACCCCCCCTCCCTTTTGTCTCCTTTTTTTCCCCCCCCCCCCCCCCCCCCCCCCCTTTGTGCTGCGCTATGGCGGGGGTCGCCGCCCCTCCTCCGGTTGTGTGCGTATGGGGGGGGTCGCCGTCCCCCCGGTTTGCTGCCCCATGGCGGGGTCGCCGCTCCTCCTCCCGGTTGTGTGCGCCATGGGGGGGTCCCCGCTCCTCCTCCCGGTTGTGGCTGCCCATGGGGGCGGGTCGCCGCTCCTCTCCCGGTTGTGCTGCGCCTGGCGGGGGGTCGCGCTTCCCCCCGGTTGTGCTGCGCCATGGCGCGGGGTCCCGTCCCCTCCCGGTGTGCTGCCCAGGGCGCTGCTCTGTGACTGCTCATCCTGTGCCTCCTGGTTCACCTATAGTGACGGCTGCAGCCTCGGAGGTGACGAGATGAATGTTGCTGCACATGAGATGATTCTGCCCCCGTCCAGCATCCCCCACCCCCTGCTATACACTCTCCTCACACATGTGGCGACTATTGGGCCCCTCCGGGCCCCGCTCTCTCTTCCCACGAGCCTGTGGCGCCTCGCCCCAAAACCTGAACCGTCCTCTTTTTTTTTTTTGGCTGCGATACTTTATATATATCGATCGGGGAAAGCTGGGTTGCCGAGCATATGGCCGCCCTCACGGCTGTGACCTCCTGCGGTAGGAGAACGTGCAGCTGGTGGCCACCCAGGAGGTGTTAGCTTTCATGGAAGAGGGCTCCTGAGGGCACCGCTTCAGACAGTTGTGCTGCGCTATGGCGCGGGTCGCCGCTCCTCAGGTTTGTGCGCTATGGCGTGGGTCCCGCTCCTCCCGGGTTTTGCTGCGCTATGGGGTGGGGCGCCGTCCTCATGGTTGTGCTGCGTATGGCGTGGGCGCCCCCCTCCTCCGGTTTTTTGCGCGCTATGGCGGGGGGGCTCCTCCTCCCGGTTGTGCTGCGCTATGGCGTGGGTCGCCCCCCTCCGTTTTGCTGCGCTATGGGTGGGTCGCCGCTCCTCCTCCGGTTTTGCTGGCCATGGGTGGGTCGCCGCTCCCCCCTCCCCGGTTGGCTGCGCATGGCGCGGGTCCCGCTCCTCCTCACGGTTGTGCTGCGCTATGGCGCGGGTCGCCGCTCCTCCTCCCGGTTAGTTGTGTGCGCCATGGCGAGGGTCGCCGCTCCTCCTCCCGGTTGTGCTGCGCTATGGCGTGGGTCGCCGCTCCTCCTCCCGGTTGTGCTGCGCTATGGCGTGGGTCGCCGCTCCTCCCCTGTGTGCTGCGCAATGGCGTGGGTCGCCGCTCCTCCTCCCGGTTGTGCTGCGCTATGGCGCGGGCCGCCGCTCCTCCCGGTTGTGCTGCGCCATGGCGCGGGTCGCCGCTCCTCCTCCCGGTTGTGCTGCGCCATGGCGCGGGTCGCCGCTCCTCCTCCCGGTTGTGCTGCGCCATGGCGCGGGTCGCCGCTCCTCCTCCCGGTTGTGCTGCGCCGGGGCGCGGGTCGCCGCTCCTCCGGTTGTGCTGCGCTATGGCGCGGGTCGCCGCTCCTTCTCCCGGGATTGTGCTGCGGCCATGCGGCGGGTCGCCGCTCCCTTCCCGGTTGTGCTGGCGCATGGCGGGGTCGCCGCTCTCCTCCCGGTTGTGCTGCGCCATGGAGCGGAGGTCGCCGTCTCCTCCCGTGGTTGTGCTGCGCCATGGCGCGGGTCGCCGCTCTCCTCCCGGTTTGTGCTGCGCCATGGCGCGGGTCGCCGCTCTCTCCCGGTTGTGCGGGCCATGGCGCGGGTCGCCGCTCCTCCTCCCGGTTGTTGCTGCACCATGGGCGCGGGTCGCCTGCTCCTCCTCCCGGTTGTGCGGCGCCATGGCGCGGGTGCCGCTTCCTATCCCGGTGGGTGTGTGCGCCCCAGTAGCGCGGGTCGCCGCTCCTCCTCCCGGTTGTGCTGCGCCATGGCGCTGCTCTGTGACTGCTCATCCTGTGCCTCCTGGTTCACCTATAGTGACGGCTGCAGCCTCGGAGGTGACGAGATGACTGTTGCTGCACATGGGATGATTCTGCCCCCGTCCAGCATCCCCCACCCCCTGCTATACACTCGCCTCACACATGTGGCGACTATTGGGCCCCTCCGGGCCCCGCTCCTCATCTTCCCACGAGCCTGTGGCTGCCTCGCCGCCGAACCTGAACCGTCCTCTTCTGTTAATTGGCTGCGATACATTATATATATCTGCATCTGGGAAAGCTGGGTGCCGAGCACTATGGCCGCCCTCACGGCTGTGACCTCCTGCGGTAGGAGAACGTGCAGCTGGTGGCCACCCAGGAGGTGTTAGCTTTCATGGAAGAGGGCTCCTGAGGGCACCGCTTCAGACAGTTGTGCTGCGCTATGGCGTGGGTCGCCGCTCCTCATGGTTGTGCTGCGCTATGGCGCGGGTCGCCGCTCCTCATGGTTGTGCTGCGCTATGGCGTGGGTCGCCTCTCCTCCTGGGTGTGCTGCGCAATGGCACGGGTCGCCGCAGCTCCTCCCGGTTGTGCTGCGCTATGGCGCGGGTCGCCGCTCCTCATGGTTGTGCTGCGCTATGGCGCGGGTCGCCGCTCCTCCTCCCGGTTGTACTGCGCCATGGCGCGGGGTCGCCCGCTCTCCTCCCGGTTGTGCTGCGCCATTGCGCGGGTCGCCGCTCCTCCTCACGGTTGTGCGGGCCATGGCGCGGGTAGCCGCTCCTCCTCCCGGTTGTTGGCTTGCGCCATTGGCGCGGGTCGCCGATTTCACTTCTCATCCGGTTGTGCTGCGCCATGGCGCGGGTCGCCGCTCCTCCTCCCGGTTGTGCTGCGCCATGGCGCGGGTCGCCGCTCCTCCTCCCGGTTGTGCTGCGCCATGGCGCGGGTCGCCGCTCCTCCTCCCGGTTGTGCTGCGCCATGGCGCGGGTCGCCGCTCCTCCTCCCGGTTGTGCTGCGCCTCCCGGGTCGCAGACATCATTGGGGGGGCCGCCGGGTCGTTTCTTGGGGGGGGGAGGGGGGGCGCTGGGTCGCGGTCGTCATTGGGGGGGGGGGGGGCGCCGGGTCGCGGGCGTCATTGGGGGGGGTCGCAGTCATCATCGGGGGGGCGCCGGGTCGTCTTTGGGGGGGGGGGGGGGCCGCCGGGTCGCGGTCATCATTGGGGGGGTCGCAGTCATCATTGGGGGGTCGCCAGGTTTGCAGTCCGTGCACTGAATGCACATCTTTGAGGAATGTGTGGTTCCTGGCACGGCCGGCGCCCGGATAACGTCACCCTCGGAGATTTATTGCGTTGGGTGCGGAGCCCTCCCCGGAGCTGATTCATGATGGGGGAGGCCACATACTTCTGTTGTTACCAGTCAAGAATGTGAGTCGTCAACCTGAACCTGAGCCGTGACTCCCAGCATGCCGCTCTCCAGGGGTGCGCAGCCCCAAATGCGTGACAATGGCGACACACGTCATGGGGGAGCACAGGTCGGCTGTCTGACCACCACCTGGCATTGTGCAGACAGGCTTATATATTTCCTATGGCCACTGAAAAACCCACCCAGACCTAATGCATCTCACAGCTGAGGGTTCGTTTCAGTTGGCTCCATGGATCAAGTGCTGCAGTTCACTGACAGCAAACGGTGAACTTGAAATTGGAACGCCAGGGTTGTGGGGTCAGCGTGCCAAGGTTGTGTGTCACGAGTGTCTGGGGGCGGGAAGTGCTGCCCGCGGGGGTCTGGAGGCGGGAGGTGCTGCCCGCGGGTGTCTGGGGGCGGGAGGTGCTGCCCGCGGGTGTCTGGGGGGGGAGGTGCTGCCCGCGGGTGTCTGGGGGGATGGAGGGTGCTGCAGCGGGTGGTGTCTGGGGGCGAGGAGGTGCTGCTCCGCGGGATGTCTGGACGGCGCTGAGGTGCTGCCCGTGGGCGTCTGGGGGCGGGAGGTGCTGGCAAGCGGGCGTTCTGGAGGCGCGGGGCGTGGGAGAGGTGGGTGCTGCCGCGGGCGTCAGGAGGCGCGGGGCGGGGGGGAGGTGCTGCCCGCGGGGCGTTGGAGGCGCGGGGCGGGAGGTGCTGCCCGCGGGCGTCTGGAGGCGCGGGGCGGGAGGTGCTGCCCGCGGGCGTCTGGGGGCGCGGGGCGGGAGGAGCTGCCCGCGGGCGTCAGGGGGCGCGGTGCGGGAGGTGCTGACCTCGGGCGTCTGGGGGCGCGAGGTCATGCCCTCGGGTGTCTGGGGGCGCGGGGGCGGAGGTGGCTGCCCGCCGGGCGTCTGGGGCGCGGGGGGCGGGAGGTGCTGCCCGCGGGCGTCTGGGGGCGCGGGGCGGGAGGTGCTGCCCGCGGGCGTCTGGGGGCGGGAGGTGCTGCCCGCGGGCGTCTGGGGGCGGGAGGTGCTGCCCGGGGGCGTCTGGCGGCGGGAGGTGCGCCCTGCGGCGTCTGGGGGGTCGGGCGGGAGGTGCTGCCCGCGGGCGTCTGGGGGCGCGGGGCGGGAGGTGCTGCCCTCGGGCGTCTGGGGGCGGGAGGTGCTGCCCGCGGGTGTCTGGGGGCGCGGGAGGTGCTGCCCGCGGGCGTTTGAGGGCGGGAGGTGCTGCCCGCGGGCGTCGGGGGCACGGGCCCGCAGTCCTCCCGGGTGTGTGTGCAACAACCCATCCGGCCTGATTCTGCTCCTCCGCGGTCGCCATAGACGGGTCTGCACGGCATTGTGGGAGCAGCAGTGCAGGAAGCTGCGCATTGTGAGTGTGAATGCGTCACTACAGGCTGCTCCACCAGCAGGAGGAGGCCGGGCGAGCGCTGAGACCGCTTTCTATTCCTCTTCATTTGTAGGATCTCTGCCGACTGTAAGTGAATGGAAACCTCCTGACCGCGTCCTGCTGGCAGTCTGTCTGTTGGGCCGGAGTGCAGAGCTGCGGTGTTGGTCCATTGTAACGGGCCTGCACCGTGTGATCCGGAGGCGGCCGGGACGGGTTTTCGGCCTCGGGGTGTAAATACTGGAGCAGGCGCCGCCCGGACGCTTTGTCGTCTTGACTCGGGTTTTCCTTCCGACTTCACCTTCATCCGCGGAGCGGCCGATCTCCCCGCGCATTAACCCTTCATGTTCTGGATGCTGCGGCGCATTGAGGGGTCAGTGCTGTAGCCCAGTCCGCTCGTCCGGGAGTCCTGATAATCCGCCCTGTGACGGGAGTCTGCTGGGTGACCCTCCTCTGGGTGTCGCCGGCTGCCGGTCCTCATCGTCTGGGGTTGGGGGGAGCGCCTTCAATACTGTCAGCCCCAGGAATCCCAACCTTCGCCCCTTGTGCTCACCAGGATGCCGGACTATTGGATTTCCCGGTGTGTTCTATGGGCAGTTCTAGGGCTGAGGTCAGAGGCCGCTCTTTCCATCCTGAGGGGTTTATCTGCCTCATGGGGGTTCACGGCGGTGACTTTGTGCACTATGTCACACTTTTTTGTGCGGGCCCACCTGCAGCTTGTTTTTTACCTCTTTAACCAATTTACAAAAAAAAAAAAAGTGAGCGTAGCTTGAAGGGAGGAGCAGGTCCAATGATTACTGCAGCGGAGACCGGCGCCGGCCCATAGCACCGACAGTGACAGCGGCGCAGCTCATGTTGCATCTCATCGCCGCCAAATATTGTGTATTATCATTATGTATTATTCAGTTATCATTGTTGTGGACAGAAGCCTAGGGTGGGAAATGCAGCGGCTACGGGTAAATTTCTAAAATAAAAATGGATACCAATAAAATTACATAGGCAGGTATATGTCCGCCATAGGCAGGCATATGTCCCCCATAGGCAGGTATATGTCCCCCATAGGTAGGTATATGTCCCCCATAGCAGGTATATGTCCCCCATAGATAGGTATAGGCAGATATGTCCCCCATAGGTAGGTATATGTCCCCCATAGGTAGGTATATGTCCCCCATAGGTAGGTATAGGCAGGTATATGCCCCGTATAGGAAGGTATATGTCCCCCATAGGTAGGTATAGGCAGGTATTGCCCCGTATAGGAAGGTATATGTTCCCCATAGGTAGGTATAGGCAGTTTAATGTCCCCCATAGGCTCTGCATAGTATCTTCAGCTGTCTGCGCTCCCTGAGGAGGCTTATACTCGAGTATGTCCGGTGTCCTCGTTCTTGTCTCTGCTTTCCTCTGTGTCTTTCGGAGAATCCTCATTTGCTCTTTCTCTTCCAGAAGAGGCGGACTACAGCGCCTTCGGCACCGACACTTTGACCAAGAAGAAGAACGTGCTGACGACGGTGCTGCGGCCGGACATGACCAAGAAGAAGCCGCACCTGGTGATCGGGCTGCCCAGCGACTTCCGCCCGGTGTCCTCCATCATCGACGTGGACATCCTCCCGGAGACGCACCGGCGCGTGCGGCTCTACAAGCACGGCATGGAGAAACCTCTGGGCTTCTACATCCGGGACGGCTCCAGCGTGCGGGTGACGCCACACGGCCTGGAGAAGGTGTCGGGCATCTTCATCTCCAGACTGGGGCCGGAGGACTCGCCCCGAGCACGGCTTACTGGCCGTCAACGACGAGGTCCTGGAGGTCAACGGCATCGAGGTGTCCGGCAAGAGCCTGGACCAAGTGACGGACATGATGGTTGCCAACAGCCATAACCTCATTGTCACTGTCAAGCCCGCCAACCAGCGCAATAACGTGGTGCGGAACAGCCGCAACTCGGGGAGCTCCGGGCAGTCCACGGACAGCAGCACCAGCATGTACGGCGGGCCAGCGCCGCCGCCCATCCTCCAGAACTACCACCCCGAGGAGGAGGCGCAGAGCGACGACGAGGACATTATCATCGAGGAGGGCGGCACCTCTGTCATCCCCCGCGCCGCACCCTCCACCGAGAGCCTGGAGTCCCTCACCCAACACGACTCTTACCACGACTCCCCCCAGAACGGCTTCCTCTCCACCGCCTACCGCACACACTTATCTGCCAGCTCCGGCAGCCTGGACCACATAGGCCACAACCACGACACGAGGATCCTGGAGGAGGACGGCACCATCATCACACTGTGAACCCCGCCGCGCCAGCGCCGCTGCCTCCTTGCACAGTTTTTTTTTTTTTTTAGTTTTTAGCCTTTTTGATTCGTGTGACATTCTACCTGCAAATCATCTTTTTTATATATTATATTATTAAGAATATATATTGTATAGTTTATCTCATGGCCGCTCTCGCCGCAGAGCTTGCAATTCTATTTTTGTGAAATGAAGGAAAGAAAAAAAGTGATGAAGTGTTTTTATGTTTTACATTCCATAGACGAACAAAGGGCCCCTGCCCCCCCATGGCACCGTGATCGGGGGAGGACCCCCCCCCCCCCTGGCACCGTGATCGGGTGAGGACCCCCCCATGGCACCGTGATCGGGGGAGGACCCCCCCCCCCATGGCACCGTGATCGGGGGAGGACCCCCCCCATGGCACCGTGATGGGGGAGGGGCCCGGATCTATGTACAATATTCCGCATTTTTTGTATTTTCGGATCTGTTTGTTCCGTTGTGCCCGACGAGCGCGGGTTTGGCCGCGGGATAAGCGGCGCCTGTGCCCGGGGATCGGACTTTCTTTGGGTTTTCTACACGGGAATTATCTTCAGGACTGACCCGGTGCCGGGTATTGGAAGCGAAGCTCCGGCCCAGGAGACCTTGCTGGGTGCGGGACCCGGCGGGTGTCGCTGCATTTAATGTATATAGAGATTGTTTTGCGCAGGTTGGGGGTCGGCGGCCGATCTGGCGTTGATTGGTGGGGCCTCATGTCGATCACTAATCGATAGGGCCACGGTCTGTCATGGATTAGCGTGGAGGGGGGGGGGGGGGTTTGTCACAGACTGATTTAAGCCCCTTGTCATTCAGATTGGTGGGGGAGGGGCTCTGTCATGGATTAGCGTGGGGGGAGGGGGGGTTCTATCACGGATCGTTGGGGCCCCCTGTCAGTCACGGATTGGCGGAGTGCCCCCTGTCTGTCGTGGATTGACTTGAGCCCCCAGTGGTTCACAGGTCGGCAGGGGGGACGCTGTCTGTCACGGATTGGCCCCTGAGGGGGGACGCGCTCTCATGGATTGTTGGGGCCGTCTGTCTGTCACAGATTAGTGGGGTGGGGGTGCAGAAAGGAGGGAGACGGCTGCAGCCAAGGACCCCCCCCCCCCCTGGCTCCTTATTCGTGTGGCCCCCGGTTCATTGCACAGTAATGGGGGAGACCTGATGTAATGTTGTTACTTCTGCTGTGACCCCACATGTGGCCGCCCTGTGGCCCCCGACCCGACCTCGCCCCCCCACCGCCCCATACTGCAAATGTTCTATACGCCTGATGCTGCTATGACCGATGGGATGTGATTGTACAAGGATGTTAATGAAAGGGTCACCGGCCCCCGGAGGAGAGGAGCGCCCCCCTGAGGTCACCTGTGTCCAGTACTGAGGGCTGCGCTGGCTGCGGCTCCCAGTGCTGACCATAAGCAGAGACCCCCCTCCCTCCATCTATGTTGTTTGGGGGTCACCACCCCTCAGCCCCCCCAGTTTGGACCATTACATGGCGGGGGGTCTCTGCTCTGTTATATGGGGCTCAGCGCCCCCCAGTTCGGACCATTACATGGCGGGGGGGTCTCTGCTCTGTTATATGGGGCTCAGCGCCCCCCAGTGTAGATTTGCTGTGACGGTGTCTGATCGTCTTCTGTGGACCTGTATTGTCCTCTATCGGACCCTCTGACCCCGGATGTCGCCCCCCCCCCCCCGACAAATCACCCTGAACACGATGTCACAGACAGAATCCACCACTGTCAGAGCAGCCGTCACTGTGAACATAGCCCCGGCCTGTAGGAAACCGGAAGCTTCTACATAGACGAATATAGGAGCCCCGAAGATCGGATGGGGGGCTCTCCATATATCAGATGATTGTATAGGGCTTGATGGCACCTCCCAGAATGCAAATCACTGAATGTAAGGAATGCTGGGAGATTTCAGGTCTGGAGCTCCATGCACATAGTGAGCGCAGCTCTGGAGTTAAACTGGGTTATGTGTATTCTGTATGTACAGAGGTTCGGGTGCGGACCCGTCACTCCTCCCTCTTGTAGCACAAGGAGCCCCCATCCCGGTGCGGTTGGGGGACGTTTGTCATGTTTTGGCTCCGGGGTCATGATGGTGATTTCTATTTTTGTGAAGCTTTGACTTTGATTCGCGCCTAATTTATTATTGTATCTAGAATCTCTGGACGGATCTGACTGTTCATAGATGGAGAATCCTGTGCAAGCACGAGATGACCCAAAAAGCCCTGCCCTCCGGAGGGGGACAAAACTGTGCCCAAGGGTGCTTCTAGGTCCTGCAGTGCGGTCCACGACTGTGCCCCCTCCCTCCTCACCTGACTCCGCCCCCTCCATTGCCGCGGCCCACTCCCTCCTCCCCTTTTCCCGCCCCCTTTTTTGGGGGGCCGGGGGCCCACCCCCCTCCCCTCCTGTTTCCGCCCCCCCCTTTGGCAGCGGGGGGGCCCTCTTCTGATCCATTGCCGCGGGCCCCCCCCTTTCCTCCCCCTGACCCCGCCCCTCCGTTACCGTGCCCTCCCCCTGATTTTCCTGCTCCCTCCGTTGCCTTTTGGCCCCCCCCCTCTCCTAACTGCCCCCCCTCCGTTCCCCCCTCCCTCCTCTCCTAATCCGCCCTCCCCTTTCCCCCCTCTCCCCCTCCCCCAAAACCCCCGCCCTCCCCGCCCCCCCTCCCCCCTTTCCCCATGCCCCCCCCCCCTCCGTTCCCCGCTCCCCTCTTTTGACTCCGCTCCCCCGTTGCCGCTGCCCCTCCCCCCTTCCTGCAACCCCCCCCTCCTTCTGCCCCTGCCCTCCTGCCCTCTGCTCCCCCCTTTTTCGCTGCCCCCCCCCCTCCTCACCTAACCCCCCGGCCCTCTCCTGACTTTTGCCCCCCCCCTCCTTTTTTAACTCCCCCCTTCTCCTGACTCTCCCCCCCTCCCTCCTCCCCCTAACTCCGCCCTCCCCGGGACTCCCCCCTCCCTCCTTTTCCTGACTCAAACCTCCGTTGTCGCTCCCCCCCCCTCCTCCCCCCCTTTTACTCCCCCCCCTCCATTCCCCGCTCCCCTTTTCCTGACCCCGCTCCCCCCGTTGTCGCTGCCCCCCCCCCTCCTCTCCTGACTCCCGGGCCGCTTCTTATAGAGATGCAGATTTTTTTTTTCTATAAAATGTGTAGGGGGATCGTTCCGGCGGTGGGGGGGGTCCAATGCTGTTTCCGTCGGGGCCCCCGGGGGGACGGGGCAGTGGTTCCCGTTTTCGAATTTGTTGATAAGTTGGGGCCCCCCCCCCCCCCCCCCCATTTCCTCTGTGTTTCCTTTGATTCATCGTTAATGCCCCCCCGTTTCTGAAAACATAAAGGGACCTAAATGCCCCCTTTAAAGGGAGTTTCCTTTTCTCACAGAGGGGGACAGGGATTGGGCCCAGGCCCGGGGGCTCCCTGGTGGGGTTCCCTTTAAGAAGTTCTCCCCCCTAATGCAAAAATGGGTGAAATGCCCCTTTGGGGCTGGGATCTGGGTCGCTCGCGTTTTTCTGGGGGAGTGACTGGTGGCCCCCCCCAAAATGGAGGGGCAAACCTAGAAAAAGGGGGGGGGGGGCAAAGCCGGGGGCAAATTAAACCGAAACCCCCCCCGGAACCCCCGCAGGATAGGTGTTGGCTGTAATCCGCATGTAATGTCCCCCGGGCTGCAGATAGTTTTTTTTTCATTGTATTGATATAAAATTTTCCCTCATTTCTTAAACTTTCCCGTCAAAATTTCCCGAGCGCGTTCATGCTGAAAAAGCCCCCACATCCCCAGTCGGTCCCACATCTGAACCTCTGTGGTGATTAGGGGGCCGTGAAGGGGGCGACAAAAACTAAAAATTTTCAAAATTTTGGGGGGAGCTTTTAGATGTGAAAAATATCTTTCTTTCCAAATCACATCCAAACTGCAAACGAAATTTTTTGATTGCCTTTTTTAATCTGTCCGGGTTAGGGTGGCTGCTGTTTTTAACCCCCCAATGGGTTTGCTGAAAAACCGCAGCTCTGGATGTGACCGGAGACCTGACAAAAAAAAAAATGAAAAAGGGCAAAATGACTGGGTTTTTTAATATAAGACCCCTAAAGGGGAAAGGTCGCCCGTTTGGGGGTCGCCCTGATCTGGCTAACCCCCCCCCTCTATAGAAAACACAATGTTTATTTTTACCTGAAAGTTTTTGGGGGGTCAAATATTTTTACACGAATCTGTAAAAAAAAGCGGTTTTTTAAACAATAAATGAAGTTTTTTAAATTTTTTTAACAATCGGAAGAGATCGTCATCGCAGAACATCCGTTTATATTTTTTCAAATTTTAAAAAAAAAACCGATAGAAAATTTTGACGCCTCTTGCTTTTTTGAAGGGGGGGGGGAAAACAACTTTCCCACAATGCACTGCAGCCCGGGACTGAACCAGCAGAGACTGGGACAATCCACCACAGGGGGAAAACAAAAATCCCCCCACAATTTCCTGCACGACACTGAACCAGCGAAACCAGAGACTGCACAAAGCACCAAGGGGAACACAACATCTCCCCCAAAAAGCACTGCAGCCGGCACTGAACCAGCAAAGACTGCACAATCCAACCACGGGGGAACACAAATTCCCACAATGCCTTGCCCCCGGCACGAACCAGCGAGCCAGAGACTGCAAAATGCCCCAAGGGGAAACAACTCTCCCACAATGCACTGCACCCGGAACCAGCAGAGCCAGAGACTGCACAATGACCAGAGGGGAACCAACTCCCCCCAAAATGAAACCCAAGACAGTAAAACCAGCAGAGAGGGTGGGGGGGGGGGGGCGGGGGGGCACATCTCCCACAGGCCTTGCAGAGACACTGAACCAGCAGAGAGCACACCCACCGGGGGGAAACACAACATCCCCACAAGCCTTGCAGCGACACTGAACCAGAGAGACTGCAAATACACCGGGGAAAACACCCCTCTCCCTTGGATGTTTGGTATCCACAAAGGGGGACTCCTCCCCATAGACAAGGATCAGTGGGGCCCTTTGTCTGGGACGGGCCCCCCCAAACCCATTAGCGCTCTCATGGGTCTTGTAGGTCACAGGCAAAAACGAAAAATTGGCAGCAGGGGCCCCCCAAAAAAGACCCGGGGCAACGCCTTTGTGCCCCCGGATAGAACCCGCTGGTCCCGATCTCCACTTCTCTATGGGGTTCCCAGTAAGGGCAGCACTGTGTTCCCATTCTTCTCTAGGGGGGTTGCAGTACAGGGGGGCGCTGTGTTCTTCCTCTCCTTATGGAGTTTTCCAGTACAGGGAGCCCCGTGTTCCCATTCTGTTTTTTGTATTCCAGTACGGGGGGGGGCTGTGTTCTCCATTTGTTTATGGGGGTTCCCATACGGGGGCGCTGTGTTCTCCATTCTCCCCTATGGGAGTTCCCGTACAGGGGCGCTGTGTTCTCCATTCTCCTCTAGGGAGTTCCCCGTACAGGGGAGCGCTGTGTTCTCCATTTGTTTATGGGGTTCCCAGTACAGGGGAGCGCTGTGTTCTCCTTCTCCTCTAGGGGGGTTCCCCAAAGGGAGCGCGGGGTTTCCCCTTCTCCTCTTGGGGGTTCCAGTACAGGGGGGCGCTGTTTCTCCATTCGTTCATGGAGTTCCCGTAAGGATAGCACGTGTTTTTCGTTGTTTCTATGGGAGCTCCCCCGTAAGGGGGAGGGGTGTGTTCTCCATTTGTTCATGGGGGTTTCCCCGTAGAGGAGCCGTGTTTCTCCCTTTGTTCTATGGGGTTTTTCCCGTACGGGGGGGCTGGTTCTCTCCCTTCTGTTCTATGGGAGTTTCAGTACAGAGAAGCGCGTATTCTTCCATTCTGTCTATGGGAGTTCCAGTACGGGTAGCGGGGTTCCCCATTTTCTCTATGGGAGTTTCCCCGTCAGGGGAGCAGGTGCTCCATTCTGTTCTATGTGGTTTCCCCAATACAGGGAGCGCAGTATTTTCCTTCTGTTTTTAGGGAGTTCCCAGTACACGGGAGCGCTGTGTTTCCATTTCCCATGGGGGTTCCCAGCAGGAGCGCTGTGTTTTCCCTTCCCTCTATGGAGTTTCCCCTTACAGGGAGCGCTGTGTTCTTCATTTTCTAGGGAGTTCCCAGTACGGGGGCGCTGTGTTTCCATTCTCCTCTAGGGAGTTCCCCGTCGGGAGCGCTGTGTTCCATTCTCCTCTATGGGGTTCCCCGAAAGGGGGGGTCTGTGTCTCCATTTTCCTTATGGGGTTCCAGTAAGGGGGAGCGCTGTGTTCTCCATTTTTTCCCTATGGGAGTTCCCCCTACAGGAACGCTGTGTTTTTCCTTCTCTTTGGGGTTTCCAGTACAGGGGAGCGTGATTCTCCTTCTGTTCTATGTGAGTTTCCAAGTTTCCCAGGGGAGCGCATGTTCTCCTTCTGTTTTTTATGTATTTCTCGTACGGGGAGGCCCGTGTTTCCCTTTCCCCTTATGGGACTTCCCCCACAGGGGGGCGCTTGTTTCCATTTGTTCTATGGGTTTTTCCGTACAGGGGGGTGCGTGTTCTCCATTCTGTTCTATAGGAGTTCCCAGTACGGAAGCATGTGTTCTGATTGTTTTTTATGGGAGTTCCCCGTAAGGGGGGGGTGTGTTCTTCCTTTGTTCTATGGGAGTTCCCAGTAAGGGGAGCCTGTGTTTTTCCATTCTCCTCTATGGGAGTTCCCAGTACAGGGGGGCGCTGTGTTCTCCATTTCCCTTGGGAGTCCCCTAAAGGGGCCTGTGTTCTCCTTTCCTCTATGGGGGGTTCCCAGTACAGGGGGCGTGTGTTTCCCTTTTCCCCTTTTGGAAGTTCCCGTCAGGGGGGGGCTGGTTTCCATTTGTTCTATGGGAGTTCCCAGTTTTCAGGGGAGCGCTGTGTTTCCATTCTGTTCTATGGGGGTTCCCAGTACAGGGGAGCGCTGTGTTCTCCCCTTTGTTCTAGGAGTTCCCCGTAAGGGCACGCTGTGTTCTCCATTCTCCTCTATGGGAGTTCCCAGTAAGGGAGCCTGTGTTCCCATTTCCTTATGGGGTTCCCAGTAAGGGGCGCTGTGTTTTCCCCTTCTCCCCTATGGAGTTCCCGTTCAGGGAGCGCTGTGTTCCCCTTTTGTTCATGGGAGTTCCCCGTACAGGGGGCGCTGTGTTTTCCCTTTTCGTTCTATGGGAGTTCCCCGTACAGGGAGCGCTGGTTCCCATTCTGTTCTATGGGGGTTCCATACGGGGGGGCGTGTTTCCCTTCTGTTTTTGGGGTTTCCCCTAAGGGGGGCGCGTGTTCTCCATTCTCCCCTATGGGAGTTCACAGTACAGGGGAGGGCTGTGTTCCCTCCATTTGTTCTAGGGAGTTCCCAGTCAGGAGAGCGCTGGTTCTCTCATTCTGTTTCCTGGGGGTTACCATACAGGGGGGCGCGTGTTCTCTCCATTTTGTTCTATGGGAGTTCCCGTAAGGATAGCAAATGTGATTCCCCTTTTTTTCTATGGAGCTCCCAGTACAGGGGGGGGCTGTGTTCTTCATTTTCCCCCTATGGGATTCCCAGTACAGGGAAGCCGTAAATTTTTTCCCTTTGTTCTAGGGATTCCCCTACAGAGGGGGTCTGTGTTTTTCTCCTTCTGTTTATGGGTGTTCCCCGTACAGGGGGCGCTGTGTTCTCTCCTTCTGTTTTTATGGGATTCCCCCGTACGGGGAGCGCGTGTTCTCTCCATTTGTTCTAGGGGGGGTTCCCCGTCAGGGGGGCGCTGTGTTCTCTCCATTCGGGTTTTATGGGGTTCCCAGTACAGGGGGCCTGTGGTTTTCCATTTGGTTAGGGGTTCCCAGTAAGGGGAGCGCTGTGTTCTTCCATTCGGTTTTTTATGGGGGTTCCCAGTAAAGGGGGGCGCTGTGTTTCTCCATTCGGTTCTATGAGGTTCCCCGTCAGGGGGGTGCTGGTTTCCATTCTGTTCTATGGAATTTCCAGTACGAGGAGCGCGTGTTCTCCCTTCATGTCCATTTGCTCTAGAAGCGTTTTCAGATCAGATATTTGTTTAATTTACCCGGGTTCCCTTTAAGGCCCAAGCTCCTGCACGCTCCTGTTTAAAAATACCCCAGCCTTTTATGGGCACCGCGCCTGGACTTGGGTAAACCTGGGCTCCCTCGGGTGTGAAGGGGGGGCCAGGAAATGGGGCCTCGGGCTGCTTTTTGGGGAATGGCAGAAAGCAAGACCGTAAATGGGCCCCGGAGTTGGCCTAAGGATCATTTCTCGCGGGGTCCCCAGTGTGGGCTCTACTTTTACCCCCCGGCTCTGCTGTGGGCCCCCGGCCTGCTCCACTGCGGGGCCCCCCCGGCTCTGCCCATGGGGGGACCCCCCGGCTCTGTTCCCGGGGGGCCCCCCCCGGCTCGGTTCCTCTGGGGGGCCCCCGGGTTTCGGCCCCACTGCGGGGGCCCCCCGGCTCTTTTCCCTCTGCGGGGGCCCCCCGTCATTTCCTCTGCGGGGGGCCCCCCGGCCTTTTCCTCTGGGGGGGCCCCCCGGCCTGTTCCCCCTTGGGGCTCCCCGCTTCTCCTTTTGGGGCCCCCAGGCCCACTCCCACCCCCCTGCCTCCATCCCCGCGCCTGCCCTTGGGATGTAGCAGCTTATCCATCACATGCGGAGTCGGGGGCTGACATACCCATGCAGGAGGCACCGGCCCCAGACCTAAACCATTTTGACCCAGGTCCTGGCCTTCACCGCTGCAGCCTGAGGCCCAAGGGGGATTACCCGGTTTTTCCTCTTACTCCTCACACTTTCCCTGCTGTTAAATCTTTTTGCTGAAGGGGGGGCGGGGTTAAAAAGGTTCCGGACGGGCAATGGAACAAAACCCCCCCTGTAGACACATGGGGGCAGGAGGGTTTTCAGGGTCCCAGCGAATTTCCCATTCAATTCCAGCCCAAAAAGGGTCAAAAAAGGGGGAGAATGGGAAACGCATGATGAAATTTAGTGGGCGAGTTGTTCCAAGTTTTAAAAAATTTTTGGGGGGGCATCAAAAATCGAAATCTCATGGTTTGAGGGCAGCACGGTGGCTGTGGATATATGGGGAGCCCGGTGGCTCAGGGGTTTCTATGGGCACAAGTGGCTCAGGGGGTTTGAGGGGCAGCAGGGGGGTCGGGGTAGTATGGGCAGCACGATGGGGTCAGTGGTTAGTAAAGAGCACACGGGGTCAGGGGGTTTATGGGGGGCACGGGGGCTCAGTGGTTAGTACGGGGCCACGGGGCTCAGGGGGTTTTAAAGGGCAGCCGGGGGCTCAGTGGTTGTATGGGCACAGGGCTCAGGGGTTAGCATGGCACCGGTGATCAGGGTTAAATAGGGGAGACGGTGGCTCAGGGGTTTTTATGGGCAGCAAGGGGGCTCAGTGGTTTGTATGGGCAGCACGGTGGCTCGGGGTTAGTATGGGCAGCACGGTGGCTCCTGGGTTTGTAGGGCAGCACGGGGGTCAGGGTTGTTGGGGGGCACGGTGGCTCGGGTTAGTATGGGCAGCACGGTGGCTCAGTGGTTAGTATGGGCAGCACGGGGGTCAGGGGGTTTGTATGGGCAGCACGGGGGGCTCATGGTTTTAGGGCAGCACGGGGGCTCAGGGTTTTATGGGCCCCGGGGGCCCGGGGTAGTATGGGCAGCACGGGGGTCAGGTTATATGGGCAGCACGGTGCTCAGGGGGTTGTTGGGCAGCACGGTGGTCAGTGGGTTAGTATGGGGAGCAGGGGGCTCAGTGGTTTTTATGGGCCCAAAGGTGGCTCAGGTTAGTATGGACACACGGTGGGCTCAGGGGTTAGTATGGAGCACGGGGGCTCGGGGTTAAGGGAGCACGGGGGGCCGGGGTTTGTATGGGGAGCAAGGGGGCTCAGGGGTTAGTATGGGGAGCAGGGTGGGCTCAGGGGTTATATGGCAGCACGGGGCTCAGGGGTTAGTAAGGGGAGACGGTGGCTCAGGGTTAGTATGGGGAGCACGGTGGCTGTGGTTAGTAAGGGGAGCACGGTGGGTCGGGGTTGTATGGGCACACGGTGGGTCAGGGGTTTTAAAGGGGCCCCGGTGGTCAGTGGTTAGTATGGGCAGACTGGGGCAGGGGTTAGTATGGGCAGCACGGGGCTAGGGGTTGTATGGGCACACGGTGGGTCAGGGGTTAGTATGGGAGCACGGGCTCAGGGGTTTAGTATGGAAACCGGGGGCTCGTGGTTAAATGGGCAGCACAGTGGGTCAGTGGTTTTATGGGCACATGGGTCAGTGGTTTTAGGGCAGCACGGTGGGTTTTGGGTTTGTTTGGGGGACACGGTGGCGAGGGGTTAGTATGTTCTCGGGTTTTTTTCGGTTTCCTTTACACTCAATAACACCTATGGGATAATCTGGAGTTTATAGACTGTGGCCCCAATGGGGTTGGGGAGCTGTGAGTGATGACAATCTCTGTACTTTATGTGTGATGGAAGACACTACTTCTTCACCTGTGACCTTATCTTCGGCGGCTCCTGCTGGGACATTGCATGGAGCCTGGTGGTCAGATGAGGAGACCCTGGGCCCCAGACAGGTCGGCCTGAAGTGGGTTAAGCTGCCTTGCCTGGAATGTAGGACACAGATTACAGCAGGAGAGGATTAGGACCCCCACCGTGCAGCCAGGTAGTGATAGCAGAGCTGGAAGACTTATTGGTGGGAGGAGGGAACACAGTATATACTTTTCCTAATGCTCCGGGTACAAAGTAGGGGGGGGGGGGGTGGGGCCGCAAGACGAAATTATCATCAGACGCCATCTCTTGGGGCCCCATAAAAGGCAGGTTGCAGCCTGCAGTGACCCCTTATATACCCCCCAAGCCACACCGGGGGATTGTGTGCAAACCTATCACCCTTTATAACCCCCCAAACCCAGCAATGGGGATTTGTGCAGACAGCCTACACACCTTTATACCCCCAAGCCAGCAATGGGGATTGTGTGCGGGACAGCCTATCACCCCTTTATATCCCCACCAACCCAGCAATGAGGGATCGTGTGTAGAAAGCCTTTCACCCCTTATATACCCAAAAAGCCAGCACCAGGGATATGTGGCAGACACCCTACACACCTTTTTACCCAAAGCCAAAAGAGGGATTGTGGCAACGGGCCTACACACCTTATATACCCCCCAAGCAGCAATGGGGGTTGTGTGCAACCCCTACCCCACCTTTATACCCCCCAACCCAGAAAGAGGGGATCTTTTGCAGACACCTATCACACCTTATTCCCCCACCAACCCAGCAATGAGGTATGTGTGCAGACAGCCTATCCCCCTATATACCCCCCAAACCAGCAACGAGGATTGTGTCGAAGCCTATCACACCTTTTACCCACCAAGCCAGCGGGGGGATGTGTGTGCGACGCCTATCACACCTTATATACCACCAAGCCACAATGGGGGTTGTGTGCAGACGCATAAACCACCTTATATACCCACCAAGCCAGCAATGGGGGGATATGTTAGACAGCCTATTACACCTTAAAACCCACCAAGCCACCCTGAGGGTAGTGTGCAGTTAGCCTACACACCTTAATCCCACCAAGCCATACTGGGGGATGGTGTGCGACAGCCTATCACACCTTAATACCCCCAAAGCCAGCAAGAGGGATGTGTGTGCAGACAGCCTATCACACCTTATTTACCCACTCCCAGCATGAGGGATCTTGTGCAGACACCCTATCACACTTATATACCACCAAGCCATACTAGGGTGGTGTGCAGACAGCCTACCCAACCCCTTATAAAACCCACCAAGCCGTACGGGGAGGGTGTGTGAGATAGCCTACACACCTTTTCCACCAACCCATACGGGGGATGTGGGGCAGACAGCCTATCAACCTTTATCCCCACCAAGCCACAATGGGGATGTGGTGCAGACCCCTTACCCTTTATATACCCCCCAACCCCAGCAATGAGGGATCTGTGTGCAACAGCCTAAAACCCCTTTATATACCCCCAAGCCAGAATGAGGGGTGTGCAGACGCTATCACACCTTATAACCCCCCAAACCGCAATGAGGATATGTGGCAGAAGCCTACACACCTTATATACCCAGCAAGCCAGCAATGAGGGAATGTGTGCAGACACCTATCCCCCTTATTACCACAAGCCAGCAATGAGGGTCTGTGTGCAGCCCACCAACCTTATATACCCCCAAGCCAGCAAGGGGATTGTGTCGAACCTACACACCTTTATACTACCAACCCAGCAATGACGGTCTGGTGCAGACAGCCTATCACATTTATACCCCCCAAGCCAAAATGAGGGATATGTTGCCGCCTATCACATTTAAACCCACAAGCCAGTAACTGAGGGTGGGGTGGCAGACAGCCTATCACCCTTATATACCCACCAAGCCAGCAATGAGGGATATGGTCAGAAGCCTTACCCTTTTATACCCACCAAGCCAAAATGAGGGATCTGTGTCAGACGCCTATCACACATTACCCCCCAAACGCAATGAGGGATATGTGTGCAACAGCCTTCACACCCCTTAAAACCCCACCAACCCAAATGGGGATCAGTGTGCAGACACCCTACCCCCCTTTTTAAATAGCCACCAAGCCATCAATAGGGTATGTGTGCGACACCCAACACACCTTTTAAACCCATCAAGCCAGCAATGAGGGATATGTGTGCAGAAGCCTTCATACCTTATATACCCAGCAAGCCACAATGGGGGGAGTGTGTGCAGCAGCCTATCACCCCTTTAAAATTTCCCCAAAAAGCCAGCAATGAGGGATATGTGTGCAGACAGCCTATCACCCCTTATATACCCAGAACCCGCAATAAAGGATTGTTTTGCAGACAGCCTATCACACCTTATATACCACCAACAGCAAGGGGGATTGTGTGCAGACGCCTATAAACCCCTTAAATTTCCCCACCAAGCAGAAAATGAGGGTTCGTGTGAGCAGCCTATCCACCTTATATACCCACCAGCCAGCCCGAGGGTAGTGTGCAGCAGCCATCACCCTATTACCACCAAGCCAGCAATGGGGGATCTGTGTGAGACACCCTACCCCTTATATACCCCCCAAACCCAAAAAAGAGGGATATGTGTGCAGACAGCCTTAACCCCTTATTACCCCCCAAGCCAGCAATGAGGGTTCGGGGCAGCAGCTAAACCCCCTTATTTACCCCCCAAGCCACAATGGGGGATATGTTTTAACAGCCATCACCCCTTATAACCCACCAAGCCAGAAACAGGATATTGTGCAGACGCCTATCACCCTTAATCCCCACCAAGCAGTCGGGGGATGTGTGTGCAGACACCCTATCACCCTTTATATACCCACCAACCCAGCAATGAGGGATATGTTGGACAGCCTTAAACCCCTTTATAACCCCCAAAGCCACAATGAGGGGATAGGAACCCCTATTACACCTTTATATACCCCCCAAGCCAGCAGGGATTTTGTGAGATAGCCTATCACCCCTTTAATACCCACCAAGCCAACTGAGGATGTGTGGCAGCAGCCTATACACCTTATATACCACCAAGCCCAATGAGGGATTGGTGAGACAGCCTACACCTTATTACCCACAATCCAAAATGAGGGATCTGTGGCAACACCCTATACCCTTTATACCCCCCAACCCGTTGAGGTTTGTGTGCAGAACCCTATCACCCCTTTAAATCCCCCAAAGCCATATGAGGGATGTGTGTGCGATGCTATACACCTTATATCCCACCAAGCCATTACTGAGGGTGTTGTGCAGACAGCCTATCCCCTTATATACCCCCAAGCCACAATGAGGGATGGGGTGCAAAAGCCTATCACACCTTTATCCCCACCAAGCCGCAATGAGGGATCTGTGTGAAAACCAGCCTATACACCTTATTACCACCAAGCCAGCAATAGGGTCTTGTGCAGACGCCTCCCAAACCTTTATACCACCAACCCAGCATGACGGATGTGTGCAACAGCCTATCACACCTTTTCCCGAAACCCACAATGAGGGAGGGCGCACCCCTATCCCCCTTTATCCCAGCAAGCCAGAAATGGGGGGTCGTGTGCGACACCCTATCACACCTTTTATCCCCACAACCCCAAATGGGGGGTATGTTGCCGACGCCTATCACACCTTATATATCCCCAAGCCGCAATGAGGGTCGTGTGCAACAGCCTATCACACCTTATATACCCACCAACCAGCAATGAGGGTTTGTGTGCAGACACCCTATAAACCCCCCTTATATACCCACCAAGCAGTACTGGGGATGTGTTGCAGACAGCCTAACACCTTATTTACCCACCAAGCCACAATGGGGGGATATGTGTGCGACACCTATCCCCCTTATATCCCCACCAAGCCAGCAATGGGGATCTGTTGAGACAGCCTTAAAACCCTTTTTAAAACCCACCAGCCAGAAATGGGGGATATGTGTGCAAACCTACACACCTTATTTTCCCACACCGCAATGGGGACAGTGTGCAGACAGCTATCCCCCCTTATATAGCCCACCCCCTCAAGAGGGATATTGTGCAGACAGCCAATACACCTTATTCCCAAAACCCAGCATGAGGGATATGGTGCGACGCCTATCATACCTTTATACCCACAAGCCAGCAATGAGGGATGTGTGTGAGCCCCCTATCCCCCTTTATATCCCCCAAATGAGCAATGAGGGATATGTGTGCAGACGCCTACAACCTTATATACCAGAAAGCCAGCAATGAGGATATGTGTGCAGACAGCCTATCACACCTTATATAGCCACCAACCCAGAAATGAGGATTGTGTGCAGACAGCCTATCCCCCCCTTATATAACAGCAAGCCAGCAATAGGGTTTGTGGCAACAGCCTATCACCCTTTTTACCCACAATGCCCAATGGGGATATGTGGCGACACCCTATTTCCCCCCTCATATCCCCACCAACCCAGAAATGGGGTTGTGTGAAACCCTATCCCCCTTATATACCCCCCAGGCCAGAGCACCACACCTTTTGATTACAGGTGTGATTGGCAGTGGCTAAATGGAGGGCTGTGTATATTTGGGTTTTCCCCCTCCCCCGTCCGGGGCGGGTCTCCCCCGCTTTTTTCCTTCTATTCTTCCCCTAAAGTTTTTCCAGGTAAACATTTGTCCCAATCTTTACCTCAGGAATCCCCCCTGATCCCGGGGCAGAGGTCAGGCCAAGGGCAGGGTCGGCACAAGGGCCAAGGTCCGTCGGGTTTGCACTTTGGGGCTGCGTAAATAAAGATTCGTTTGCTTATCGCCCCCTGTGCGGGTTTTTAAATAATGCGGGTTTACCCAATGAAGCTCAGTCCTCAGTCGCGGTGTTAAAAAGAACTGTCTAAATTAAGGGTCTTTTGCCAAAAGAAAAATAAGGGGGGAGTTTGCAAAAAAAATAATAAACATTTTCCCCGTTTCTCATTAAAAAATTCTGCAAAATTTGTTTTGTAGCGCTCCCTAGTGCCCAGCTCGTTCCAGGGGATAGACCAGTGATAAAGGGGCCCTCAGCCCGGCCGCACTGCTCAGACCTTACTTCCTCTCGGGGGTACTCTGTCTGTCCCTGCTTAGTAATCACTACACTCACTGCTATGGTGTTCAACCCCGGGCTTCATTTACTCCCGTCCTCTGTATCTTTAGTAATTTACAACACTCACGTGGTGATTTTTCAACCCAAGGTGCTTGATTTACTCCGCCCTGTTCCCTTGTAATCCCCCACACCCCCACTGTGAGCGAGTGTTAAACCCCAAAGTGCTGTCTTTTCTACCCCCGTCCTCTGTATCCTTATTAATCACACACATTATGCTGGGGAGTGATCAACCCAAGGTGCTTGCATTCTACCCCTTTACTCTGACTCCTTAGTAACACACACCCCCTGCTCCGAGTTTCAACCCCCCAAGTGTGCATTCTACTCCTTCCTCTGTACTCCTTAGAAACCCAAAAAACATTCTGTGGGGGAGTAAACAACCAAGGTGTTTTGCACTACTCCGTACTCTGTACTCCTTAGTAATCAAAAACCACTCATGCTGAGGGAGTTCAACCCCAGGTGCTTCGTCTGTTCCTGCCTCTCTACTCTTTATAATCACACCACTCAATGCAAAAGCGTGTTCACCCCCCCTGTTATTCTATTTTCCCCGTCCTTGTATCCTTTGGGTAATCACACACACTCCTGATGAGTGTTAAACCCCCGGGGTCTGCATCTTTCCCTCTATAGCCCTTAGAATTTAGTAAAACATGCAAATAAATAAAGGGGAAAATAGAAACCTCAATCACTTAATGTTTGGAAAAAAAAAATTGCATTTTTTTGCTCCTGCAGGGATTTGAATGTACTTGGGACCCCTATCGAAAGACAGCATGATAGCCACTCACTACATTGTAGCTTCCACGCTCTTTACTAAACAACCTTTGTTTGACTAGAGAGAGCACACTTGGAGGGGGGCATGGGATGTCAAGCCGCTGGGCACAGGTAGCAAATCAAACAAATCAAAAAGACAGAAAAACCGCCATGCGGCAGTGATAGAAGTGAAAGAATGTAAAACTCACACCTGTAAACCGAGCGTTTCTCGCGCGCTACTTTAGGCGCAGATACAGAAAACGGAAAAAGTTCAATTTAAACGTACAAAACCCCAGCCATTGGCCGACGCATCGCCAATCAAAAGGGACAACATAAGCCCTTATATTTTATGGGGAAAAAAGAAAAAAGCCTTTTGTCCAATCAGAGTCCGATGACAAATCATTTTTTTCATGGGGCAAATCTGATTTGGGTATTCAAATGTGGAGGGCACATTTTCCAAAAAGGAGGGACGTTCCATAAAGTCATTCCTGAGAGACCCCCACAGGTCGCAGGCCCCCTTCTAGTGAATTTATGGAAAATGTTAATTTAATTATAAAGCTTTTATTTACTAAAACCAAATATTTTGAAGTATTTACGGGGGGATCAGCCTCCCCAACCTTCCCTATCTCCCCATTTTAAAGGGGTTTTTTTTTTTTATCACAAAATTTTTTCAGACTTGATGGTCTGTCCTTCGCTTTAAATATAGGGGGGGTCCTCCTCCAGTAGGCGTGTCCTCCTCCCAGTAGTTTCTCCCTCCCCTTCATGTTCCCCCCCCATAGGGGTCTTCCCTCACTGGACTGGGGACATATCATTCGTGTGAACAGGGAAGGGGAGGAGTTTCAGCCTGCAGACAGGCCAGTTCTCATGCCTAAGAGATCACCCCCCCTCCCCCAAGATCCTTGTAACCAAACACCTACATTTCTGTAAGCATTAAAAAATAAAAATGAACTGAGGAAACAAATGCCCCTGCCCCCTCCCCCCCTTCTGTTTCAGGGAGGGGAAAACTGTGTAAGGCAGTGTTATATTATGGGGGAATCAGAGTGTAAAAGGCTGTTATAAATAGGAGGAGAAAGTGTATAAGGCTGTTTTAGAGGGGGAGGGAGTATTGGGATAAGGTGTGTTATTGGGTGGGGGAGCATACTGTATAAGGTTTGTTTAAAAGGGGGGAGCAGGTGTAGGGGTGTGTTATGGGTGGGGGACGAGTGTGTAAGGCTGTGTTATTGTATGGGGGGCCACTGTAAAGCGTGGTTTTTAGGGTGGGGGGCAGATTTTAAAAAGCGGTTATATGTATGGGGGGAGCAAGTGTTTAAGGGGGTGATTAAGGGGGGGGCAAGTGTAAAAGGGCATTAAATGGTGGGGGACTCACCGTAAAGGGGGGGGTTATATGGGGGGGAGCAGGTGTTTAAAAGGCGGTTTATATGAAGGGGGGGGGCGATGTATAAGTGTGTTGGGGGGGAGGGAGTGGTGTTAAGGCTGTGTTAATGGGAGAAAGAATTTGGCGGTTATATGCTGGGGGAGCAGAGTGTATAAGGGTGTTTATATGGGTGGGGATGAATCTAGCAGCTAGAGACTCAGTAATTGCCCAATCCTTCAATGGCGGACATAGCAAAAAGGGGCTCAGGGAGCCTTTATTATACAGACCCAACCAACAACAAGCTAGGCCCAGGTCCACTTTTATTTTCCAAGCTCAGGGGAGAAAGCACAAGTCAGGCAGCCCAAACACGCACATGGCATGTCCCCCAGGGGCGTACCCAACAGCGAATTAAATATAGCCAAACACAAAAAGGGGGGGATTATATTGTGTTATATTGATTACAAAATTTTTTAAAATTTTGTTTTATTATATTTATTGATTACATTGATTATATTGTTTTAAAATTATATTTATTTATTTTTTACTTTGTGTTATATTATATTGTATTAAAATTTATTATATTGTGTTATATTGTGTTATATTGACAACTTTTTAACACCTTCAACGCTCTCCTCCTCTCAGCAGATGACTTCGCCACCCCTCCTTCCTAAATAAGATCAATCTCATCAGACAAAACTTCACCCTGCATTCCCCTCTGTCTATCTCTTTTCCCTTTCAGTGTCCCCACATCCCACCTCTGCACCTGCTCAGCCCTATTCCTCCCTATCTTCCTTCTCACCGGTCACGCCTGACAAGCTCTCCTCCCTACTGTCCAAATCCAACCTCACCACCTGTAATCTTGACCCACTGCCATCTCACCTCACCCCAGCCCTCACCCACTCTGCAACCTATCATTACCTCTGGCATCTTTCGTTCCTCCTTAACCCCTTGAAGACCCTGGACGTATTAGTACGTCGCAGGGTCCCTAAGGGGCTTTTTCAGAGGATCGCTCCGTAACCCCCCCCCCCCCCCCCCCCGCACAGCCGATGGGTGTGTGTTAGTGGCTGATCGCTGCTAACACCCGGCCGTTGCAGCGCGAACGGGCAACGTCGCCCACCCGCGCAGTTTAACCCTTCAGATGCCGCGGCAAAGATGGCTGCGGCGTCTGAATGAATGAAAATCGGTGCCCTGCACCGATGCTCAGGGTGATCGGCACCACCACAGCATAGCTGCAACGATCCGACCCCCGGGCATAGCAGTGGGGAGCCTTGGGGAAAGGGTCCTGTCACTTCCATGTCCTGGTTTGCCCCACTTCCGGCCGCAGACAGGAAGTGGGGAAACCACCATCTTGGTACAGTCTACAGTCTAATGCCATGCATTAGACTGTATTAACCATTGCGCCCCCTAGTGGTCAAGCACCATAGGGGGACTCAATATTACAGTAAAAAAAAAAAAGAAAGTTTTAAAGTACAAAAAAAAAAAGTATTAAAAGTTCAAATCCCCCCCCCTATTTTACAAATAAAAACAATAAAATAATATAAAAGTTACACATATTTGGTATTGCCGCGTCCGAAAAAGTCCGATCTATAAAAATATAGCATCATTTTTCCCGTACGCTGAACACCATAGAAGAAAAAAAATCCAAACGCCAAAATTGCGGTTTTTGGTCATTTTATGTCACTTAAAAAAATGGAATAAAAGTGATCATAAAAGTCGCATGCATTCCATACTGCTAGCAATAAAAAATACACATCAGCCCGCAAAAAATCCCCTCACTGACGTCCGTAGGTGTTAGTACAAAAAAGTTATTGGTCGCACAAAATGGCGCCGTGGCGCAAATTTCAAAAATAGAAAAAAGTTTGGAATTTTTTTTACGGTACCAAAGCATAACCGATGCGTATCAACCTGTAGAATACAGATAACACATTATATTTACCGAAGATTGAACGCCGTAAAAAACAAAAACCCCGCAAACATGACGAAAATACGTTTTTTTTTTACAATTTGTCCCACTTGGAATTTTTTGCAGTTTCCCAGTATAATTCATAGTGCAGTGAATAACACCATTAAAAGTCCATCTTGTCCCCCCAAAATAGAAGCCCTCATATGTCTATTAGGTGGAAAATAAAAAAATAAAGGCTTTCAGAAGGCAAAGGGGAAAAAAAAACGT
>JAODAL010048968.1:0-28551 GCA_025379985.1 Phyllomedusa bahiana | reverse complement strand
ACACCAAGTTACATTTAGTGACTTACAGGAGACGCCTCTGAAGAGTTGTTCTTTTTCTCTTCTTCTTCTCCATCTGTCCCAGACCGCCATGACATCTTCACTGTAGAATTTACAAAGATCTTAGACTTCTCACTTTATCAACACTTCTGTACCAATTCCTATCTCTATACAAACTCCCCATCTATAGCACCTCATATGATAATAATTACCCCTTGTGCCCCAAACGGCTATGGGGCTCCCATTTGTGCATTGAGTTTTAGTCTTGTTTTGTAAACAATATAGGAAGTAGTGAAATTCCCTGAGACAGTATGTAGGTACGCCCCCAAACTAGGTAGGCAGTCCTCAGGTAGGTAAACATATAGGTCCCCCAATAGTTAGGTATCTCGGTCCCTTACTATGTAGAAAGGTAGTTATATAGGCCTCATAATAGAAATATAAGTAGAAATATAGATCCCTATTATGCAATTATATAGGTCCCTGTAGGTAGTTTTAGGCCTCCTGTAGGTTAATATTTGCCCCCTGTAGCCAGGTTGTAGCTCACTGTAGTCAGGCAGTTGCCCCTCTAGCCAGGTTATTAGCCCCCTGTAGCCAGGTTATTAGTCCCTGTAGCCAGGTTACTGCCCTCTTTAGCCAGTAATAGGCTCCCTTTAGCCAGGTAATATGCCCCCTTAAGCCAGGTAATATGCCCCATAGCCAGTAATATGCCCCCTTTAGCCAGGCAATATGCCCCCTTTAGCAAGATAATATGCCCCCTTTAACCAGAAATGTGCCCCTTTGCCAGGTAATATGCCCCCCAGGCCAGGTAATATGCCCCCATAGCCAGGTGAGATGCCACTTTGCCAGGTAATATGCCTCCATATCCAGGTAAAATGACCCGTTGCCAGGTAATATGCCCCCCAGGCCAGGTAATATGCCCCCATAGCCAGGTGAGAAGCCCCTTTTCCAGGTAATATGCCCCCATAGCCAGGTAAAATGCCCCTTTAGCTAGGTAATATGCCCCCTTAGCCAGGTGAGATGCCCCTTTGCCAGGTAATATGCCCCCATAGCCAGGTGAGATGCCTCATTAGCCAGGTAATATGACCCCATAGCCAGGTGAGATGCCCCTTTAGCCAGTAATATGCCCCCATAGCCAGGTAAAATGACCCGTTGCCAGGTAATATGCCACCCAGGCCAGGTAATATGCCCCCATAGCCAGGTGAGATGCCCCTTTTCCCTGGTAATATGCCCCCATAGCCAGGTGAAATGCCCCTTTAGCTAGGTAATATGCCCCATAGCAAGGTAAAATGCCCCTTTGCCAGGTAATATGCCCCCATAGCCAGGTGAGATACCCCTTGCCAGGTAATATGCCCCCATAGCCAGGTGAGAAGCCACTTTGCCAGGGAATATGCCACCATAGCCAGGTGACATGCCCCCCTTACCTAATGAACATAAAATAATTTAAAAAAACTACTCACCTCAGCACGGTCCGGGCGTCCAGTTCCTGTAGCTTGAGAACGGTGTAAGCGGTGTGACGTCATCACGCTGCTTACGCCATCACGCAGGGCCCGGGACCTCTTCGGCCAGCAGGAGCTGCCGGCTTAGGAGGTCCCATCGTCACAGAGGGTGTGAGGAAAGCGATACGTCACACCCCCTGTGAGGCTGAGGTGTATGTACAGCACTTACCAAGCTCTGTACATACAGGGGAGGAGACAGGACGGGAATGACCCGTCTTGCTCCTCCTTGACTCTGACTGAGTGGCCATTTTAAAACGGACGTGCAGGCAGAGAGATTGACGGGCGGTGCCCGTACCTTGGAGCGGCCCTGGTGCTCCAGGCCCATGGCAGATGCCTGGAGCCCGCCAAGATTCAGGGCACATGGAGCTTTATTCAGGGTTTGAGCCCCGAATAATACTGCTTAGCGATGCCCCTGCTTACCACCATGCTGCCCAAAGGTAAGTTATTGTTTCCCCCTGAACTCGAGGGAAGATGCATTCTGAAGCTTCATACTTGTGAAATAAGAGATCTTGCCCAACCCTTATGCAAAAAGAGAAGGCTTGTTACAGGGAGTAAAAAGGCTGATAGATGAAAATCAGTGTCCAGTGGTGTAGCTACATGGGTCACAGCGGTCGCAGTTGCGACTGAACCCCTGATCATTAGGCCCCCGTTGCCACATAGCTGTATCACATAGACCCAGCAGTGCAGCAAACCCCCACGGGGCAGGCACAACGGCTGAGATTCCCCGGACCCTCTCAGCTATTACAGGCAGCGGCACAAGCGGCGCAATGTGATGATATCATCACTACGCCTGCTCCATTGTCTGTATTAGGCCACAAACCTATTGCTAGGCTTATGGCCTAGGATGTGCCAGAAGCAGCATCCGGAGCAGGCGGCATGATGCTGCCCGCTCCAGATTCTGAAGGAAATGATTGGCGGAGGAACTGGAGAGAGGTGAGTGTTATTTTTTTATTTTTAATGGGGAAACTGTATACCTATCCACTAAAGGGGATCATGTATACCTACTGCTAGCCGTATTTGTTGTTATATATATATGAAGACAAAAGGAAAAACAAGGGGGCGCACAGATGGTGAAGTATGTTTGGTAGAATGTATACAGTTGAGTATTTGATCTACTCACCAATTTGAGTTGCGCTTTTAGTGTAGAGGCACAACTCTCATATTAGAATACAGGGCTTTTACTGTAGCCGTAGCCCTTGTATACGGCTGCCGCTGTTCCTGTGAGCGATGTCCCGTCAGGCAGACAATAGAGGAAAAAGAAGATGGTGGAACCGGCGCACGTGTGTATCCAGGAATGCCAATGATGCAGGCAGGAAGATTAAGAAAATTATTTTATTATTCTAAAAAGGCTAGGGCATAACCTCAGCCAATCTAAAACAACTTAAAAGCAAGTAAAGCCCGACGCGTTTTGCGTTTATTAAACGCTTCCTCAGGGGTAAATGATCTACTACAACTTGTTCAAACATTATAAAGGTACAGAGTGCAAATAACATTGAGTGAAGCCTCAATCAAGCTAAACAAAGAGATCTAATTGGTGTATTCAGCTGTCAGTCAAACACCACTTAGATCACAAGACAGGTAGGGATGAAGCAGGGTGAAACATGGTCCTAAATGCCGATTATTTGCATTTCAAAGGTTTCATCACGATGTATTCCTTTTTGTTTCTATGATTAATTACATTTGGTTCTCTTTCTTTTTTTGAGTTCATTTTGTTGTATGTTATCTCTTAAGTTCTAAATCAGGCATTACTATGGTTTTAAACAGTAATTTGCAAATTTTTTTTTGTTTGCATACATTTAATTTTTCAACATAGCACTTTACCTGATCTCTTTTTCCGATATTTTATATCGACACATGTTGAAAAATTAAATGTATGCAAACAAAAAAAAATTGCAAATTACTGTTTAAAACCGTAGTAATGGTATAAAGGCGGAAAACAGTGTCAGAAGAGAGCTGCACGTAAAAAATACACATAATAAAAAAAAAACATCACTTTTCCAAACTCTAGAACGGCGCAATATCAACAAATATGATATTGCAAATTGCCGGGAAAGACAGTAATTCAAAATCTGAAACCTATTCTCATTGGTCGGCAGAAACCAGCCAATCAGACTCGGAGCAACAGTGAACCATTAAAAGCTATGGGGAAGAATTGACCAATCAAAATCCCCGGCGGGATAATTCAAAATACAGTAAAAATGCTGAAAAGAGCTGATTGGCTGAGCTAGCGGGGTCTCGGCTAGCTCAGCCAATCAGAATAGGAGCGACAAAGTCCCATTCTAGTCTATGGAGAAGTGTAGACCAATCAGAATCCAGGGCAGGATAATTCAAAATACAGTAAAAGACAGAAAAGAGCTTATTGGCTGAGCTAGCGGAGTCTCGCTAGCTCAGCCAATCAGAATAGGAGCGACAAAGTCCCATTCTAGCCTCTGGAGAAGTGTAGACCAATCAGAATCCAGGGCGGGATAATTCAAAATACAGTAAAAAGACAGAAAAGAGCTTATTGGCTGAGCTAGCGGGGTCTCGGCTAGCTCAGCCAATCAGAGCGCGAGCTACTTCTCCGTATATACTCTATGGAGAGATGAGTGCACTCAAATCTCGGCGCTCAGCGCCGCGCGGCATGAAGTATTAATCAACAAATTATTTTATACAGTGTAAAACATTCTCAGATAAAGACCAGAACACTTCTTTAAAAATAAAGCAGTTAAAAACCCGAACAACGCGTTCGTCGCCGAGACCGGCGCTACATAGGGAATTGCCATAGAGAGAATTGCCGGGAAAGACAGTAATTCAAATTTGTAAAGCTATTCTCATTGGTCGGTATAAACCAGCCAATCAGAATAGGAGCGACAATGTCACATTAGATCCTATGGAGAAAAATGGACCAATCATATTCAAAGGCGGGACAGTTCAAAATACAGTAAAAAGGCAGAAACGAGCTGCTGGTTGAAGCAGCAGGGGCTCGTCCAGCTTAGCCAATCAGAGCGCGAGCTGCTTTCTCATAGAGTTCTATGGGGAATCGAAATTTAAAAGAGGCCCCGTAATTTGGACCAATGGGAGAGCGAGCGACGCTCCTATGGGTTTTCTAATGCAATCTGGTATAAAACTGTACATGGCTGAAATCAAATTATAACACTACAGAAGTTGTGCCGATGTGTATATAAAAGGAATACTAATATGTGGCTAACGAAATAAAAATTTGAAATCAAGAAAATCATGCTTATTTCTTTATTTTCGATGCACCCATACTATTGATCCTTGGCTAACGAAAATAAAGAAATAAACATGATTTTATGGTCTTTTTTTTTTTTTCGTTAGCCACATATTAGTATTCGTTGTATATACACATCGGCACAACTTCTGTAGTGTTATAATTTGATTTCAGCCATGTACACTTTTATACCAGATTGCATTAGAAAACCCATAGGAGCGTCGCTCGCTCTCCCATTGGTCCAAATTACGGCGCCTCTTTTAAATTTCGATTCCCCATAGAACTCTATGAGAAAGCAGCTCGCGCTCTGATTGGCTAAGCTGGACGAGCCCCCGCTGCTTCAACCAATCAGCTCGTTTCTGCCTTTTTACTGTATTTTGAACTGTCCCGCCGTGGATTCTGATTGGTGTAAACTTCCCCATAGGCTAGAATGGGACTTTGTCGCTCGTATTCTGATTGGTCTAAACTTCTCCATAGCCTAGAATGGGACTTTGTCGTTCCTCTTCTGATTGGCTGAGATAGCCAAGCCCCCGTTATCTCAGCCAAGCAGCTTTTGATTAGCATTTTTACTGTATTTTGAACAGTCCCGCCGTGGATTCTGATTGGTCAATCCTGCCCCATAGGTTTTAATAGTTCAGTGTCGCTCCTATTCTGATTGGCCGGTTTCTGGCGACCAATGAGAATAGGTTTCAGAATTTGAAATACTGTATTTCCCGGCCATTTCCAATATCCTAATTCTTGACTTAGGATATTGGAAAGTGATTTTGTTTTATGTAATTTTTATTTTTAATGTTTCAGCTCTTTTCCTGAGAATGTAGAACGCCTTTATAAAGGCGATTTTGGATTTATACTCCGCACCGACATGTGGAATGATTTCTCGCCGCTCCAGCCTGTCTCGCATCGGAACAGATTTTCGGCGCAGTCCCGCACGGCGCCTAAGTCCCGCACTGCGCCCCACACACTGGCGAGGCGCGGCGGACTTTTCCCCGCATGTATGAGGGCACTTCCTCGGACGGCGAATCTTCGGCGCAGCGCCGCACAGCGCCCATGTCCCCGCACTGTGCCCCACGCACTGGCGAGGCGCGGCGGACTTTTCCCCGCATGTATGAGGGCACTTCCTCGGAAGGCGAATCTTCGCCTCATTCCCGCACTGCGCCTGACACGCTGGCGAGGCGCGGCGGACTTTACATGATATGTATGAGCGCGGCCCGTCCCCGACATAAATCAGGCGCAGATTCCGCCGGGAAACTGGCGGAAAACGGCGCCTCGACCCGGCGAGCTTCATACATGTGGCCCTATGTATCTACCTATTGGGATGGCCCTATATCTAAGGGGGACTTAATAGAAAGAGTCTTCCCCCTTTTCTGCCTAATTTGTATGGTCTAACCTAACTAAAATGAAAGACTACCTATCTGCCTGCCTAATTTGGGTGGTTACCTACTATATGGGGTGTGTACCTACCCACTGGGGGCACTTTCACCGGTTGAGGTTATTACCATTTGGGGTATTCTAGATGGGGAGTTTGTACTGAGGTGGGAATTGGGAGGGAAGTGCTGGAAAAATGAAGAGTCTAACGTGCTTGTGTGATAAGTTCTACAGAGACTAGTCGTGGCCGGAGATGCTATTATGGTGGTCTGGACTGTACGGAAAAGAAAAGTGAAAGAGAATGACTCCCATTAGAGAATATGTCATGATGTTCTGGACCAGATGGAGAAGGAAAAGGCAAGAGAACAACTCTCATCAGATAATACGTCACCTGAGAGTCTCTAAATGTAAATGCACTGTGATCACTTATATGACTGCAGAACCTGCTTATCTACCACTAAATGTTCAATGTATGCTGGTAGTAGTCTTAGTGTCATGTTTTATATTTAGTGACAGTATGATGGCTTTATATAGTCTCTTTATGGTGGAGATATGTGGTGTGAGGTGTGGCGGTATTGTTAGGTTCTTGTATATTGTTGTTAATATTATTGGTCTTTATATATTGGTTTGTTCAGTAACAGTATGATGATATTAGTTTCTTTACAGTAGTGATATGTGACGTGACTGTATTATTTGTTCCTTGTATGTTGTTGTTATTGGTAATATTGGTCTTGGTGTACTGGTCTGGTTGGTAACATTATGGTGCTATTGGTCACTTGTAGTAGTGACATGTGCTGATAATGTGGCTCTTGTACTGGCCCGCAGAATAAAGTCAATAAGCTGTTCAGTGTAAACTCCAACAAAAGCTAAATTCAAAAAACAATGGCACAATTGATTTTTTTTTCCTGTTCACCCCACAAAAAATTTTTTAGCAAGAGGGGTCAGAAGCTTTGGCTGTATAAGTTAAAGGGGTTGTCTTGCGAAAGCATTTGGCAGCCTTTTGTGCTGGTTGCCAAGCAGAACTTGTGAAATGGAGGGGTGTATTTCTCCTCCCAGCAGGGAGTATCTTCACTCTCTGCAGACACGCCCACATTGTGTGCAGGTGATGATTCATTCTGTGTGAGTTGGGAGAAGGGAAAGGTTCCCAGTTGTTCAAGACTAAGGCTATGTGCACACAGCAAATGACAAAATGCCAAAATTCAATGGCATTTCAGTATTTGCTGTGTAGACATAGCCTAAGGAATCATTGAAAGTGTAAAGCTAAGTGTAGCTCGATTGTGTATATCTAAATTTCTCACCCTATACATACTTTGTAACTAGGATAGGCATTTGACATTCAGGACTATGGGAGAGATGGGTGATTTTTTTCTCTGTCTCTCTCACTCTCTCACATAGTACCTCTACAGATCTGTAGAACAAAACAATATGCGTTATCTGTCTGTGTTTACATGGGACTGCAAATCTGTATCACAAGCGGTTTACGTGGGGCTGTGAATCAGTCTCACAAAAGTTTTTATGTGGGACTGCATAGTAGAGCTGTGTTTCTCTGTCTGTGATTTACATGGGACTGCACATTTGTGTCACAAGTGTTTTACGTTGGTCTGCACATCTGTGTCACAAAAAGTGTTTTACGTGGACTGCACATCTGTGTCACAAAAGTGTTTTATGTGGGACTGCACAGTGCAGCTGTGTTCTCTCTCTGTGTAACTTACACAGGACTGCACATCTGAGTCACAAAAGTGATTTGCATGGGACTGCACAGTACACCGTGTTCTCTCTCTGTAATTTATGTGGGACTGCACATTTGTGTCACAAAAGTGATTTACGTGGAACTGTACATCTGTGTCACAAGTGTTTTACATGGGACTGCACAGTACAACTGTGTTCCCTTTCTGTATGTAATTTACGTGGGACTGCACATCTGAGTCACAAAAGTAATTTACATGGGATTGCACAGTACAGCTGTGTTCTCTGGCCACGATTTACATGGGACTGCACATTTGTGTCACAAAGGTGTTTTACGTGGGACTGTACATGTATCACAAAAAGTGTATTATGTGGGACTGCACATCTGGGTCACAAAATCTATGTTGGACTGCATAGTACAGCTGTGTTCTCTCTCTGTATGTAATTTACGAGGGGTTGCTCATTTGAGTCACAAAAATGTTGTATCTGGGACTGCATAGTACAGCTGTGTTCTCTCTATAATTTTCGTTGGACTGCGCATTTGTGCCACAAGTGTTTAATGTGGGACTGCATCTCAAATTAATTTTCTTCTATTGGACAATCTCTTTAGGCGGAAACAATTTTCTGTGGCACGTTGCACTGCAGATATCAGTCACACCAAATAAGGAACCTATTGTTAAAACGTAGTGATACACAGCCATGGTCTGGGGATAGGGGGCTCAAGCGGAAGTTTTGCACAAAGGCCCATGAGTCTTTAGCTACACCCCTGTCAGTGTCTATATGCTTCTATAGGGTGTGACAGCATTATAAAGCGTGGTTACCTTCTTACAGCCTCCTCATCATCTGCCACATTAAAAGCCATTACATAGAACTGTTTTTGACTCTGGAGGACCTGATACAATGTATTACATGTTTCACATTCAACTGTAGGAACTCTGTACAATAGTCTGATTTTGCTTTAGGGGAGTCCTCAGCAAGCGGCATTCTAAGATATTTTGTGATGTTCACTATGTAGTAAGATAGGGCATCTTGCATAAACGTCGTTGCTGACAGGCCAGTTCTAAATAGCTTTAAGACAGTATAGAATGCATCATAATGAATAAACCTGTTCTTCTGCAGGTCATACATACAGGCGCAGAATAGTGCCATAATGACAAGTCTGGCTCCGGCAGACCAACTGTTCTGCGCCTAGATTCAAAGAATCATAAATGTGTCTAATTCTATGAATGTGGAGCGACATGCCCCCAAAACGCCCCTACTCCTTGGCGCATTAAAAAGTTTCTTTGGCACATTACAAAGAGACCTATCGCACCAAAGTTTGGAGTGAACCTGTTCGTACATTCTTTTTGTCTCAAAGTATACCAGAAAACTGGTGCAGCCCCAGTCATACATGTGACATATTTTGTAAGGCCGAAAAAAGACAGACATTCATCCAGTTTAGCCTATTGTCCTATAATGTTGATCCAAAGGAAAGCAAAAGTCCCCATGAGGTAGAAGCCAATTGTCCTCATTTTAGGGAATGCATTCCCTTCTGGATCCAATCTGGCAATCAGAATAAATCCCTGGATCAATGACCCCTCTCCAGAGTCCTAGTCACTATAACTTGTTATATTATTACTCTCTATAAATGTATCCAGACCCTTTTTGATTTATGTTAGTAAATTCACCATGACAAGTTCCTCTGGCAGAGAGTTCCACAGTCTCACTGCTCTTACAGTAAAGAATCCTTTTCTATGTTTATGTAGAAACTTTCTTTCCTCTAGATGGAGCGGATGCCTCGTTGTTCTGGATACAACCCTGGGGTTAATTAGATCTTGGGATAGATCTCTATATTGACCTTTGATACATTTAAACATATTTATTAAGTCCCTTCGAAGCCTAATCCCAAAGCCCCAATCTTGCTAATCTTTCTGGGTATTGGAGTTCACCCAGTCCTATTATTATTTTCAGAGCCCACCTTTGAACCTGTCCAAGCTCTAAAATATCTTTCCTGTCCACCGGTGCCCAAAACTGTACACAATATTCCATGTTTGTTCTGATGAGTGACTTGTATAATAAGAGAATAATGTTCTCATCATGTGCATCTATACTTCTATTAATACACCTCATGATCCTATTTCCCTTGGCAGCTACCCCTGACACTGATGCTACAATTAAAGGGGGGGGGGGTTTTTTTATCGTTTCTTTAATGGTCTTCAGAAAAGGGGGACGTAAAACAAGCAACTTTCAATTGGATGCATTAGCAAGCTGCCTTTTCTCCAGTGCCCTTATCTTGTGTTTTTATTTTACTCTGAATCCAGTGTGGGTTAATCCCCCTATAGTGTTGAGCGTTTTTTATACAAAGTTGAAATCGGAAGGTTTTTGGTGATCGAAATTTCAGATATGCGAAAATTAAAGGTTTAAAAATTGTTGCATCATCTTTAAAAGATCGCGCCTTTTCGGCGTTCCTGAATTTTGGGGGCCAGCAAATAGATTACAGAATAGAGCAGGGTGAGATGTGTGTGCGACGTCATGACTGGGATGTGTATGGTTTTGATTTGGCTGGAAAATCACATGACCTCGTTTTACATAGAACAGCGTTTTCCCGTTTCAGCCTCAGGGGTCTCCAGCTTATAGGGATAGGACCTGGTTCGCCTGTGGCCAAACAGCTCGCGAAATTAGTCTATTTTGACAGAGAAACTCTCTATTAGCTGTGATCCTTTCCAATTTTTGTAGATTAGGGATTTGAACAATTTTATGTAGTTAGGCCTAGAGAATTTTAAAGCAGAATCTACACTGTAAATTCACGTGTCTGGAGTGGGGGGGGGGTGGGCCGGAAGAACACAGACAAGCTGTCTACGCTATAAAGAACACTGATAAAGTTCACCAAGACTTAGTTAGACATTGTATGGCATACTTTAATTATTAACAGTTTGCTTTTGAAGAATTCCTGGAGATATGTGCACCTGAACTTATATTGGGATAAACATCATTGCTATAACTGCAGGTCCTCTATGTTAGCTGCAAAACTCCACTTTAATATCAGTATAAAGTTCAATAGGTGTTCAATTTTTACCCTAACACCGTGACTGTTGATAAATCCACCTTGCACTGTAAATACAACCACAATCTTGTGATCAGCCACAGGTTGTTTGTTGCCAAAAATACCGTGTATTACGAAAACATCACAGTTACGTGTTTTTGACTTTTTGCGCACACCAGCACTGTTAATTGACGCAGCATCTACGAAAATCTTAAAACAGCAATCTATATCACCCTACAGTGAATTGAAAGGTGCCAAAAAATACCGTTTTATATATCAAAAACATAACATTACGTGTTTTTTGACATTTTCGCACCCACACTGTTTCATTGAACCAGCATAACGTAAAGCTTAAAGACAGCAATTCTATATTTCACCACAGGTCAATTGAAAAGGTGCAAAAAATACAGTTTATTATAACAAAACATAACAGTACGTTTTTTTGGACTTTTCGCACCCACCAGTGTTCATTGACGCTGCACTACGTAAATCTTAAACACATCTATATTCACACAGTGAATGAGAAGGTGCAAAAAATACCGTTTATTATATCAAAACTTACATTACGTGTTTTTACTATTGCTCACCCACAACTGTTCATTGACGCGAGCATGCTACTAAATCTTAAAACAGCAATTCTATATTCACCATAGGTGAGATTGAAAGTCAAAAAAACATGTTTATTCTATCAAAAACATAACAGTTACGTGTTTTTTGACTTTTGCGCACCCAGCACTGTTTCATTTGATCAGCATCTACGTAAATCTTTAAACAGCAATTCTATATTCACCGACAGGTGAATTGAAAGTGCTAAAAATATACCGTTTTTATAATATCAAAACATAAACGTTACGTGTTTTTTGACTTTGCGCACCCAGCACTGTTCATTGACGCAGCAATCTACTAAATCTTAAAACATCAATTCTATATTCACCACAGTGAAATTGAAAGTGCAAAAAATACCGTTTATTATATCAAAACATGACAGTTACAGTATTTTGACTTTGTGCTCACCCAGCAATGTTCATTGACGCAGCATCTACGTAATAATCTTAAAACATCATTCATATTCACCACAGGTTATTGAAAGGTGAAAAAAAATACCGTTTATTAATATCAAAATCATAACAGTTACGTTTTTTTTGACTTTGCGCACCCAGCACTGTTCATTGTCGCAGCATCTACGTAAATCTTAAAACAGAATTCTATATTTTCAAACCACAGTGATTTGAAAGGCAAAAATACCGTATTATTATATCAAAAACAGAACAGTTACTGTTTTTATTGACATTTGCGCACCCAGCATGTTCATTGACCAGCATCTACGTTTAAATCTAAAACAGCAATTCTATACTTCACCACATGTGAGAAATGAAAGGTGCAAAAAATACGTCTATTATACCAAAACATAACAATACGTTTTTTTGGACTTTTGCCCAGTCAATTTGTTGATAGGAACACCTTGCAGTTAAATTTAGAAATCCATCAATTTTGTTTTAAATAGAGATTGGAGAATAGTGTGATTGCCATCATGGTAATTCGAGACTTTCAAAACATTCCATACCTTCTCAAATTTTATATTTCTGAACATTGACTAATGCAGTGTAACGAGCGAAAGAGGGGGTAGCACATAAGGACCGTCATGCTTCATCGCTGGTCATGGCCCTGTGAAACGTAAGTAACGACCATCAGTCGCCGAATACTGTCCTTCATGTAATGCGACCTCATCTAGCAAATCTTACCTCCTCGTCCTCGCAGTCACGGCCACAAATGTCGGTCATCACAGCATCAGCACTGTCCAACATGAAGCAGCCCAAAATGTCAACTCGTGTACCCACCAGCTTGAGAATCCATTATCTGAAGCCTCTTGATGGCAAAATGCGGTTGGGTCAGAAGCATGTTAAAAATCAAAGGAGCCAAAGGATGATTTTCTCTGCTCTGACGCCCAGTTTCTGATGCCTCAGAGAAGGTGAAGTAAGCCGGTCAATCGCAAAATCCCAAGCGGTCGACAACGCCTTGCAGTGCCCCTTGCTTGTAGCGCAGCTTCTGAGATGCTGAAAGTCAGGACGACCAAGTCACCTTGTTGATGATGATATGATGAACGACATTGCGATCCTTCCTGGTCTTTTCCGCAGAATTTGCTTGCGATGTGCTCCATCAGTGGACGAGGGAGGGAACGATGGGTAGTGTCAATACGGGTCCCCCCACAAAAAAGGAGAGGCTCGCAGAAGACCGCTGATATATTCCGCCAGCCACGGTCAGCCAAAGCCTCGCGATCCTCGCTATCGCCGTCAAAAAGGTCCAGACCTCTAAAGCTGGGCCTTCTGAAGCAAAGCTCTGATTCACCAGCATGACATATGAGCTGCCTTTGCTGTAAACGCATATAGAGGCAGAGAACGCATAAGTGGTTAACCACCACCAACATGTCCTAGTCACATGCAGCGAATTGCATGATTAAAATGGAGGGAGACACTTTGCCAAAAAGGGCCAACCGACGCCGCCCTCCAACCACTGTCACACCGCTCTGTCTCCGCTCCTCCTCCTCCGCCACCACCAAGCGTTCCCTCAGCGCCCATGTCCCTCAGCAGTCATGATCAGGGATCACCTCCCCTTCAGCCTCCACCGTCTGCCCGAGTACCACACCATCACCACCAAGACCCATCCTGTACCCCTTCTCCTTCCGCCAGTTTGACGACCTTCACGCCGTACAGCGGCCAGTCTAGCTAGCAGCCTCTGTCCTTCCAGTTTGGGGAGGCAGAAAAACACCTTTAACCCAAACCATCCCAAAGCCAAAGCCTGAATGTCGCATGCCAGGCTTTTGGCCTTGGAAATGTTTGCCTATTCCCGTCTGGTGGAGCACAGATTGGGTTCCGCCACACATGCCCTCGCTTGCCCCCAAATACCAATCCGGAGCAGCATTTCTTTGCAGAAAAGCCGTCCCTGCCCTGGCCAGCCACGTTCATATAGAAATTTCGAGCGCGTTGTCTGCATCGACACTGGACTAGTAATCACGCCAAGCTCTATATCGCTGACAGCTCACTGGTGAGCTGGGTTGATGTCCTCTGGGGGTGACGTGCTCTCTCAGGGGCTCGCGCACGATCTCAAAACCGCAGGATGGTGGCAGGCCCTTTCCCACAAGGACCTCTGGTGGCATCACGAGGCCCCAGAGACACCAGCCGTGGTTGAAATTAATCTGCCTTGGAGACCGTCCACACACAGGTCAGAGCTTGGACGTCTCCTAAGCAACAGACCGACGCGCGTGGGCTGGGTGAGACAAGAACCTTTGTGCATCAAGGGTGGTGTGCGATAACGGCCGAAATCTGCAGGCCCCCTTAAATCGTAGGCCTGGAGCACATCCCTTGCCTGGCACATGTCATCGAACCTTGTCGTCCAAAATTTCTACAGTGCTACCCGTCTGGACTGCCTCTGAAGAAGGCACGATTCTGAGTTCAGCACTTTCTCCCGCTGGCTGCGTTGCACGGCCACTCGCCTCCCCGTCAACCTCTCCATTTGATTGACATGGCAACACGCCTGAAATTTCCACCCTCTCGCTCATGCTCCAGCGATGTGGCAGCAGCGCAATGCAATTATCAGTACCGAAGTGACACAAGCCTGACAAGCACGTACGGCAACTCGGTGTTGCACCACCGAGAGTGGAGGCAGGGTGAAAGAGCTCAGCCCATCCTTCCATTTTGATGAAGCCAACCAAAATGGACAGTGACGGACAATGCCGCTTGTCACATGAGCATTGTGAGTGATCTTAGTTCTGGAACGATCGTTGTACCACTCTGAAACAACAGTCCCGCAGCGACTAGGAGGAGACGACACAATGCGACACGGAGCCTTTCTCTCCGTGAGAATCCACAAGGCCCACAGTTTCACAATTTCATCGGTCTTCATTAGCAGTGTTCGGGTCCAGAGCTTGTGCAAGGTGGCGCATCACTCTCAGTGTGACATCATCTCAGAGCACAGTAGGGCTTGTTGAAGCATGCCGAAGGCAGCGGAGGAAGAGAGAGAGGAGGATATTCCGAGACACCGATGTTTACCGACTCCCTCCCCTTGGAAATAGGTGCGCAAATTGAGGCGGAGAGAAATGAGCAAGATTCAGTGTGCTAGTGCCCCTCGACCCAGAGCTGGGAAATCAAGGCTCCATCCCACATGATCTTGATGCCCATTTCCTCCAGACAAAATTCCTCGCATTAAGGCATCAAAATGAACAACAGTTTACTGGGGTGCACCTCTCCTGATCCCCGTACAAAACAAAAATCACACTTCCTTCCACCCACCCAATATAGAGAATAAAATGTATGAATGAACCTTGCTGATTGATCAACTGGAGACATACTTTGCGTCTGCTTCAACATTCCCCAATGTCACGGTAAACACCATCACGACGTGACAGCATAGATGCCAAGTAGGCGTAGCAGCAGCAGCAGCAAGTGGCAGAAGCCTAATGGTGACCTCTCAATCTTTGTTTACACCACACCAACGCATGCAATTCAGGGCATACACATCCATACACACAGAGATCACTTAAGATCATGGGTCACGACCCTATCTCGTCTCAACACCGATGTTTTGTGCTTGTGTTCCGGAACCCAATAGACTTCTGGGTATCCAAAATGGACAATGCCACTGGCTCGCACGCCATACGAGTTTTTCCTCCAGCATCCAGCGTCATATCGAACGACCTTCAGCACAGCTGGATGATCATTACAGACAAACCATCCGGTCTTTCCACAGATAATGTGGATAGTTTGACTTTCATCTAGATAATCAGCATGGATCTCTGATTGATTTTGGCCCCAATTGCCGAGTGTCACCGCTTAGTTTGCATCTACGTTCACATTTTTTCCCTTTTCACACAGAAATGGTCCCCTTGAAAACTTTTTTAAAATGATCATTTCTTACTGCATTTTTATTCACTTTTCCCAACAGTATCATTTTGCTTTTTGCTGTGAGGAGACTGTAAAAGACAGCAAGTTTCATGACAACACCGTAATCCATTTACTCACTTATCTAAGAAGTTTCGCATTGTCAATGAGTTTTGAGTCATGTGCTGTTGAGATACAGCAATAATCATGTCTTTGGAACAAAATTGACTTCAAAGTGCATTTGCCTCCCTCACATTGATTTAATAGTGCTGAAATCAGATTTATAATTTTTTTGGGCATGTTGCTGTGAGATAAAGCTATGAGATTATGTCCTTTGGAACAGAAATGTGGCGTCCTAAGTGCATTTCTCCTCACAATTTTAATATGGCGAGAGTCAAATTTATTATTATTTGGGGTCATGTAGCTTGAGATACACAATAATCCTGACCTTTGTAACAGAAAAATGTGCTTCTTAAGGTGGCATTTTCTCCCTCACAATTTTAGACAGTGGAGAAAAGTCATTTTAAAATTTTTTGGTCCAATCTGCTTTTAATGCAGCAATACTACAGGTACCTATTAAAAAAAAATGTTGTTGTCTAACTAGACATTTTTCTTCACAATTGAACATAATGGCCTCAAGGTCATGCTTTGAATTTTTGGGGCATTTTGCTGGAGCATGCAGCTATACTACAGTCCTAATTCCTAAAAATGTTGTTTCTAACAGACTTTGTTCTTCACAATAGCAAGAGTGCTCAAGGTATGGTCTGTCAAAACAGGAATAGTAGGACACTGTAATGACACATATCAAATACTTTTTTTGCAAAATCATTAACTAGCTATCTAATCCCTTATTGAGACAACCCAATTAATACATGAAAAAAAGAGAAACACAAACATGTGTGGGATCCATCTCTAATTTTAAAAATGTTTTCTAGAATTAAATTATTAATAATTTTATCTAAAAAACTTGCAATGTAATCGAAATTAGCTGTTAAAAAAATTCCTCTAATGTACAAGGAGGTACAGGAATACTTGACAATGTAAGTTTAATTCAGAGGACATGGAGTATGAGAGCACGGACAGAGAACAAAGTAGCAGAGACCATTTCCTCCACACTTGATAAAATAAAAAAGAAATCCAAGATAAAAGGCACCTGGTGTAACAGGAGCGTAAACCACCAGTATTTCCAAGTGAACTCAATTGGTCCTACACTCATACGAGGGCAAGCGCTACCCAGGATAGACTGTGTACAGAGGAAGCTAGTTCTCACACTTCCCTTCCCACTCTGCATTCAGCACGACAGATTCGTTTCTGCTTCATCAGGTCAATTTTAACCTGCGTGTTTAAGAGATGACGGACGCAGCACTGGCTTTTTCACCGAACCACTGTAACTCCGGCCCAGGGTCATGCTGGAGCCCCAGGAACAGTATATCAATCCAGTTCAACTAAATGGGGGGGGAGTGGTATAAAGATCTTTTTTTTTCACACTTTTTAATGTGGGGGTCAAGCAGTTGGGCTCATGCCTCCCAGACGAGGTATATCAATGTCCATGAAACAAAAATGGTGGTTTGAAAGACTCCTTTTCCGGCACTTTTTAAATGTGGTCATGCAGGTTGGGCTCAGCTGTGCCTACAGGGTATATCAATGTCCACGTGAAACTAAAATGTGTTGAAAGAACTCCTTTTTCCGGCACTTTTTAAAGTGTGGGGATGCAAGTTTGGCTCATGCTGTGGCCCAGACAGTATAGTCAATTCCAGGAAACTAAAATGGTGGTTGAAAGACTCCTTTTCCGGCACTTTTAAATGTGGGTCATGCATTTTGGGGCTCATGCAGGGGCCCAGACAGGTATATCAATGTCCATAAACTAAAATGGTGGTTAAAGACTCTTTTTCCGAAAAAAACAAAAAATATAACAATGGGGGGGGGTATTATTTAAAAATTATAATATATATATAACCAAAAATATTATTAAAACAAAAAAATAAATACAAAAAAAAAAAAAACCTATGTATTTTAAAAAAACATCAAAAAAAAAAACACAATATTTAAAATAATAAAATTTTTTAAAAAAAAAAATTAAATATTTATATATTAAAAAATAAAATCTATATTTTTTTTTTTATAAAATAAATATTTATAATAAATTTTTTTTATTATACTTTATAGGGTTTTGGGGATTCTGGTGGGCTCTGGTGTGCCCAACAGATATATCAATGGCCTGAAACTTAAATGGTGTTGGAATGACTCCTATTTTCAGCACCTTTTTTAATGGGGGCTGCTGGTTGGCTCATGCTGCCCTACAGTATATCATGTCCAGTTAAACCTAAAATGGTGTGAATGACCTCCGTTTTTCGGTCTTTTTAAATGTGGGGGTCATGCTGGTTTGGCTCATGCTGCATTTCCAGACAGATATTCAATGTCCATTCAAGTACATGAATGGTCAAATCATACTCCTTCTGCACTTTTTAAGTTGTGTGATGCAGTTTAAGGGTCAGCTGTGTACAAACAGGATAGTAAATGGGTCGTGACTTTTTTTCGTGTACTTTTATAGAGCCTAAGTGTGTTGCCTAATATCAGCACGTATCCATTTGACTGTTTGATGTTAATTTCAGCTTCTCCAGCCGTGTTTGGGTGTAATATGAAGTTTTGTTGCTCTCCCATGAACTTTAATTCATCGCGCATAATCGATGCTCACTATCGAAAAACCTTATCGATAGCGGCCGACTATCGACTATCGATCGATCTCGATAGCCAACGCAATCGCTCAACACTAGTCCTTAGTACAACCATGCTGGCAATCACTTATAATATTGCTTTCAGCCACATATTCCTGCATAGAGTTTCTTATGAGTCCCTCAAACAGTTTTCCCATAATAGAAGTTAAACTTACTGGTCTATAAGTACCTGGGCAAGACTTGGAGCCTTTTTTTTGAAGATGGGGACTACATTTGCCTTGCGCCCGTCTCTTGGTGCTATACCAGTCACCAGAGAATCTCTAAATATTATATACAGGGGCACACCAATAACCAAGCTGAGCCCTTTAAGAACTCTTGGGTGTATGCCATCTGTGCCTGGAGCCTTGTTCACATTCAGTTTATTTAACTTGGCTTGGGCCATTTCTACACTCAGCCAATTTATTATATCATATGATGTATTAACAGTACTGGTACCATCTACATCCACATTGGGCTTGCCCCTATCAGCTCTAGAAATGCCTCCATCCACACTGGGCCAGCCAACATCAGCTCTAGCACTACATCTATTCGTGCTCACACCACCTGCATCTGCACTGGGCCCACCCACATCAGCTACTTTCTCCTCGTTAGTATATACAGAGCTGAAGACCCAATTTAGTAGCTCTGCCTTCTCCTGATCACTAGTGATCAGCTCCCCATTGCTGTTATTTAAGGGTCCTACATGCTCTGACTTTGGCTTTTTGACATTTAAATGTTTAAAGAATTTCTTGGTTTTAGTCTTGCTGTACTCAGCCTCCTGCCTTTAATTTTGTATCTTAGCTGCTTTGATCACTTTTTTTTACAAATATTATTAAGGTCTTTGTCATTTTCAAAGATTGATGCTGACACCTCTGAATTATTTATTATTTATTGCCCCTTTAACAGAAGATAGAAGCCATGTTGGATTTAGTTTTAATTGTCTAGACTTGTTACCCATAGGAACACATTTTGCTATCAATTTAAATTTAAAGCCCTCCCAGTTGGCTTCTACATCACTATTTGATAATAGCTGATCCCAGTCTATGTCCTATATTGTGACCCTCAATAAGGGAAAATTGGCCTTTTTAAAATTACAGTAAATGTTTTTGCCCTCCCGCTCTGTGTTTCTTTTTTCCAGTTTACACTAAAATGAATTATATTGTTGTCACTGTTTTCATGATTTTCAGAAACAGTGACCATTCCAACAAGTTCTGCTTTGTTACAAATTACCAGATCCAACAGAGCATTTTATCCCCTTAACGCTGAGGCCTATTTATATTTTCTTTTTGACGATTATTTTTCCCTCCTCACCTTTCCAGAGTCATAACTTTTTTTTTATTGTTCCACATACATAGACATATGAGGGCTTTTATTTTGCAGGACAAGACATACTTTCTAAAGGTATTATTCATATTCCCATAGAATATACTGGGAATCTGCCTAAAAATTCTAAGTGGGGCAAAATGTGAAAAAGTACTTATGCCATGTTTGCGGGTGTTTTGCTATTACAGCGTTCAATCTTTGGTAACAAAGATGTGTGACCTGTATTCTGCAGCTCGATAAGATTGGCATAAAATTTGGCAATACCAAACGTGTAAGGTTTCCCAAAAAAATTTCTATTTTTGAAATTTGTGCCACAGTGCCATTTTCTGCAGCCAATAACTTTGTTCTACTAACACCTACGGACTTTAGGGAGGTGGCATTTTTTTGCAGGCTGAAGTGTACTTTTTATTTCTACCAGTTTTGAATGCATACAATTTTTTTAATTACATTTCTTCCAATTTCTAGGGGATGTGAAATGATTAAAAAACCATAATTTTGGTGTTTGGAATTTTTTTTTCTTCAACGGTGTTCAGCGTACAGGATAAATGATGTTATTTCAATAGATCTGACTTTTTCAGATGTGGCAATATCAAATTTGTGTAACTTTTTTATTTTTTTATTTGTAAAATGAAGGAGGGTGATTTGATTTTTTTATATTTTTTACATTTCTTTTACACTTTAAAACATTTTTTTTTTACTTAAACTTTGAGTTCATCTAGGGTACTTCACAAATACGGGGAACAATAATTTATATAGCCTAATGCATTGTTTACACAATGCATTAGTGTGTACAAAGATGGCGGTTTCTCCACTTCGTGCCTGAGGCCAGAAGTGGAGAAATCGAAAACATGGCAGTGATGGAAGCCTTCACAAGGCTTCCATCTGGCATGTTAAGAGAACTGGGCCCCCGAGAATTTGTTGCAAGTGCGTGGCACCGTTTCTCATTGATTTAGACCCTGTGGTCTCTAAGGGGTCAGACTATGCACCAGCGCCCTCCTACGCTGTAACCACCGGGTATTGGCTGCAATTAGCAGCTAAAACCCCGCAGCTATGTAGCTGGATTGCACTGTGATCCCACTACAAAGCCCCTTACTGGCATCTGGACATACTCATATGTCCAATGTCGGTAAGAGATTAAAGAATATTTAAGATTAAAGTTCCTGCAGCCTTATGCGCTGATCATAAAATTACTGTTAATTTGCCATTTTCAGCAAGAATTATATATTGTCGCAAAAAAAGTAAGTGAACCCTTTAAAATTACCTGAAACATGATATAACTAAACTGGTAACACACAAACAGTTGTACTGTTTATATCTTTTATTCAGTGCATTGAACAAACATTCACAGTGCAGGGAAAAAAGTAATTGCGTCTTTGAGTTGATAACTCCTCCTAAAGCTAATTGGAAAATTCATTAACATAAAGGCTTCCTTTTATGATTTGATATATAAAAAAAATCATTGATTGTGAAAGGTCTATAAAGTTTGTCTTCTGTCTTCTGGGTATTCCATTTCATCACACTACAGATTGTGAGCCCCAATGGTGAAAAGAACCAATGTTAATGATAATAATCACTGTAGAGCACTATGGAATATGACAGCACTGCAAAACATTAAAGTATAAAAATACCTTTTATTTATAAAGCTTCTTATAATAAACAATACAAATTTGTTTCATTCTAGCAAATTCTTGTGAGATTAAGGCTTGTACATATATGTGTCGCATATTCCATTGGGAATGATGGAAAAAATAGCGCAGCAACTGCACTATTTTTTCATCTAATCAATAGAGTCTGTCAGGTGACGTGGGTGAAATGGATCCACAGGTGAACCAGATGTGAACCATGCCTGACATTATATTCTAAACCTACCCTGAGAAATGAAAAAAAATAAAAATAAAAATGAAATGTAGACAACAAATAACTTGTTAGTAAGATATGATTAAAAAGGTAATATGAGGACAAAACTGTATCTTATTAAAAACTAAAAAATACATGTAAGTAAATCTTGCATTTTTATTACACAGTCATACTTTGTTGTAATAAGAACATTTTATGTGTTTTTTTAATTACTAGTCATATATTACATGAATGGTATAGCTATGTCTCTCATACTATATTTTATTATACTGTTTATCTCCTGTTTGTTGATTTAATAAGGTTACATTTTATAATTCACATTTATTCAGTTTTATGAAACAAAACTACTATGAAATTTTGAAGAATTTTCAGCACTTTAACTTAGGCCTTTTTGATAAGATTATTTTATAAATTGTATTTTTCTAAATCTAAGATGTATGCGAGGTCACCTAAACATTTCCACCTAAGACCATAGAAATGCAAGAGCTATTTAGCAATTAATTTAATACAGCTACAATCAAATAGCAACATATGACAGAAATGAATATAGTAACTCTCCTGGTATGGTGGCAAAAGGTCCTCTTTGATCTGTGCCCCTTTTGGAAAAGATTTAACATAAGTGACTGCTAACAGTGTTAAATTATTAATCTGTCTCCCACAGTAAGATAATGTAACTACTATTTTATAAAACAAGTATCTTTTTCTCAACCATCTTTGAAAAATATTGATGTTTTGCATGTTTTGAACACCATTGATTCCGGAGTGCTTTAGAAAAGAAGTTTTTGCATCCTGATAAACAACTGGTTAGTAGTCTTTAGGCCTGCATCTATGACTGAGAGAGTTAATAGACACTGTGCAGCTTTATGTGCTTTATGTGGGAGACAAAAAATGACCTGCTACCCATTCCTTTCTGTGTTGTTTCAGCGAGACAGAACCCTGCCTTTTCCCTCAAGTGTTTTCTCCCCCACTGCCTTATTTTCTGGTATGCTCTGAGGGCTAGAAAAACACTTCAGCACCCACTTTATTTGTTCTGACTGCAGTCAGTTACCTCACTGTATCTTGTGGTTTTCACAGTGCTTATCTGCTGCATGGCACAACTTCTCCATTCGAAGTACCCTGCTGCCTGCAGAGATGCTGGGGCTGAGAAGGAGCTATGAGCTCCTCTTATCTTATCAGTTGTCCCGTTGTGCTTTATCAGTTATCCTGCTGTCTGAGTTGTTTCTCATGTTATGTGATCCCTTCTCTTCTCTATGCATATGGCAGGGGCTGAGTGAGAGCAGTGCAATTACAGCTCCTGTCTTCTTCCTCTTCTCCTCTGTACAGTACATTGCCTGGCTTTTAAAAACAGGCCAAACAAAATTACACTGTGGTTCAGATTTTGACACTCCTGATCTAGACCATCTCTGTTCATATGCACTCAAGATTCCCTATTATATGACAATGAGAACCAGGCTCAACCCTGAAATACATGGTTGGGCATCCATGTACAGGGTCAAGAATGAACAGTCATACTACAATTTGAGTTCTGTGGCTAAAATTTAATACCCCATCCACCCCCTATAACAGCCTAGCATTAGGTGGGTGGGCTGTATTTCAAACAGAGTGTGTCTTCATAAGATATGATTTAGGCTAAGGCTGCATGGTAGCATTGGTTGCATGATATCAGGTCAAATGCAGTTTATGTAGCCAAAAACTGTGTGTGACATCAGTCCCCACCACCCACCTCTATACCAGCACAGCATCTACTGCCCACCTCTATACCTGCACAAAACTCTTTCCTCGCAACCTGCTTTTCCACTGTTACTCATGGCAAGCTTTCCTCTCTACATTCCAAATCCAACCTCACTACCAGTAATCTTGACCCAATGCCATCCCACTTCATCCCAGATCTTAGTGTTAATATTATTCCATCCCTCGCTCATTTTTTCAACCTATCATTACCGCCTGGCATCTTCCCTTCCTCCCTTAAACATACTACCATCACACCGGTCCTTAAAAAAACATCCCTTTGCCCCTTCTCTCTGTCCAACTATTGCCTTATCTCACTTCTTCCATTTGCCTCTAAACTCCTTGAACAGCATGTCTGTAATGCTGTAGGGAACTGTCACGCTGTAGCGATAGTGGATCCGCTGGACCGCCACAAGCGATGGTGAAGGCCACGCCAGGGAGCGGAATCTAAGTGGGTCCCAGTGTTCACCAGAGCCCGCCGCAAAGCGGGTTTTTCTTGCTGTGGCGGGATTCAACCAGGTCACTACCCCTGATGCGACCTGCTTACGGCGGTAGCCAAGGTGCGGCAAGGTATCAGGTAGTCGGGCTAGCAGACGACCAGTCAGGCAAGCAGGAAAGGCCAGGCGGTGATGTAATTTGGACAGTAAATGGACATAGACAGGGCTGCGACCACTGAAGGCACTAGAGACACTACGCAGCTTTCACTAAGAGTAAGGAGCACCAAAGATCCAGCAAGGGCCAAGGGGAAGAGGCTGGAATATATAGGGACAGCACCCGGCAATTGCCCAATTACTGGCGTGCTGGCCCTTACCACAGGATTCAAATCACGGGAGTGCACGCACCGGCTGGCAGTGGAGCAGGGGAGAGCAGGAGCGCAGTCAGGTAAGGAGAACGCCGGATCGCGAGTGCGCCTGTGGCCCAACATGTGAGCCCCGGCGCCACTCGCCCGTGCCGTGCGACTCAAAGTGTGAGCCGCAGGAGCACATGTGACAGTGCCCCCCCCCTTGGGCCTCCTCCTTTTTTTTTTGCCCAAAGGAACCTCTGAATAAGCGTGCGGTCCACGATGTTGTCCTCCGGCTCCCACTATCTCTCCTCTGGTCCAAACACTTTCCAATCAATAAAGAAGAATAGCCTCCCCATGACTGTCTTCATAGCCAGACTCTCCTTTACGGCTAATACATTAGAGGAATCAACTTCGGGTGAAGGAGGCGCGATCTTCCAGACAAAACGATTCAGGACGCACATTTTAAGCGAGATGTGGAAAGAATTCGGAATCCGCATCGTGGGCGGCAGCCGAAGTTTATAGGCCACTGGATTAATCCTCTTCAGAATCTCAAAAGGGCCGAGGAACCGGGGACCCAACTTGTAGTTGGGAATCTTCAGGTGGACATACTTGGAAGAGAGCCACACTTGTCCCCAGGAGCAAAAGTCGGAGAAGGCCTTCTATACTTATCAGTTCGCTTCTTCATCTGAGCGGAGGCCCGTTGCAATGATTGCCGCGTGTCCTTCCAGATGGTCTTTTGTGCCCGGACCAATGTATCCACAGCGGGGATGCTGTAAGCAGAATACTGTGGGTGGGTTGGGCGGGAATATTACCCATATACAACAAAGAATGGCGAGGCGCCAGCCGACTTGGAGTCCAGGGAATTGTAGGAAAATTCTGCCCAGGATAAAAAGCTAGACCAGTCGTCCTGTCGTGTCGACACAAAATGGCGTAGGTAATTCCCCAGGATCTGGTTGACCCGCTCCACCTGTCCATTAGACTGCGGGTGGTAGGCCGATGAGAAGTCCAAATTCACCTTTAGTTGGGAGCAGAGGGTCCGCCAAAACCTGGGCACAAACTGAATCCCGCAATCCAAGACAATGTGACGGGGAAGACCATGCAACCGGAATATATGCTGAAAAAACAGAGTGGCTAGACGAGGAGCAGAAGGCAAACCCGACAGAGGAATGAAGTGTGACATCTTAGAGAAATGGTCAGTGACCATCCAAATGACCGTATTGTCAGCTGAAGGAAGAAGGTCTGTAATAAAGTTCATGGAGATATGAGTCCACGGATGATGCAGAATGGGCAACGGTTGCAACAGTTTTTTTAGGCTTGAGGGGAGTCTTTTTTGTGGGGAACAGGGTTGGGGGGCAAGACTCAAAAAAAGTCCTTTGATGCCCTTGCCAAACTGGCCCCAGGGGTAACGGAAATTTCACTGGCTAGCCCTTCCATACTAAAAGGTTTTACCGCAATCCGAGAGCATGACCTTCACTTCAGAATTTTTGTCCCAATTTCCTGGCCCACACATAGGTCTTCCCTTTGGGGGGTTTTTGCGGGGAAAATCCCACCAGACAACAGGGGATCAAATTTTCCCGGTTCAATATTGCGGGGGAGCGGGGTTCCCCCCCAAATTTTTTGGAGGCACGGAAACAATGATCAGTTTTGGGCCCCCAATCGAGCGGGTGCAGTGGGCCCGGGACTGCCACCCCCCCCCATGCCCCCGGGCCTCCCTTGGGCGTGCTCCCCTTTAAGGCAGCCCCAACGGGGAGGGCACCCCCCCTTTGCTGCAAAGTGCGGGGGCTTTGGGGGAAAAACCCAGAGTCAATCAGCCGGGGTGGAAATTGGTGCGGTAAGGATAAGCCAAAAAACTTCCCAAAAGTGGAAGGTAAACAAACAAGGGGGCCCAAACAGGGTCAGGAGCGCAGTAAAACCAATGGGAAGGCAACAAGCGGGGTCAAAAAACGGGCCGAGGTCAAAAAAACTTTTGGGGGACCACGGAAACTTAAACAGAGAGAAAAATGGAGTCAAAAGGGTTTTAAGTTGGGGTAAAGTTTGAAAGGAAGACAAAAAAACAAAAAAGCACGGGGTACCCTGGGGGGAAACCTTTGTAAAGGAAAACCTGCAGAAAATAGGGGGGTTTAAGAGGTCTCCCGGGACCCGGGCCCCGCACAAAATTCGATTGGTGCGGAGGGACACACTCTAAAGTTGGCTCAGGGAAACACCCCCCTTTGATGTTTTTTCCGCGGGGGGAAATGGTTTACGAATCGAATCTGGGGGAAAAAGAGGGGCCACTTTTGATGGGGGTTTAAGGGACACTTTTGCTGCCACCCTTTGGGACCCTCTCCCACGAAACCCTAGTGCAATTTTCCCGACCTTTTGGGGACGCAGGGGGCAGTCCCTAGGGAGGTTTTGGGAACGGCAAAATTTTAAAATTTAAAAAGGGTTTTTAAGGGACAAAAAAAAGGAAACAAAATAAACACTGACCAACCATAACATTGCAACTGCTCATGGATAAAGGGGGATAACATTGTTTTTACTTGCTCCCAAATTGGCCATCTGTAAAGGGTTTGGGGTTTTTTTTAAAAAAAAAGTGAATTTTTTGTTTTTGAAGTTGATGTTTTGGGAAAGCATGAAAAAAGGCCCAAACATAAGGAGAAAGTGACTTTCACCCAAGGGATAAATTATGGTGTCTTAATATTTTTGGGCTGTTTAATAATGGGGTTTGCCCCAAAGAATTTACGCATAGCAAATGTGGTGCTAATATTTAAAAAGGGGTAAAATCCTTGAAACTATGGGCCCGGTAATTTAAAATTTTCTTGTACTTAAAAAAAAAATAAAGGTTTTAAGGAAGGGTTTTGACCAGGGATTTTTCTGATTGAAAAAAAAATTAAAAAAAAAAAAAAAAAAAAAAAAAAAAAGTAAAAAAAAAAAAAAAAAAAGGAAAAATTTTTTTTTTCCCAAAAATTTCAGGAAAAAGGGATTTTCTATCTCAGGGGTTTTTTTGTTTTCCCTCTGAATGAAAACTTAGAAACAAGGGTTTAACGGGCCCGCCTGTCTATTTCAGCTTTAAAAAACTGTGCAACTTTTGACGGGGGTCAAAACATCTTTTAAAAACCAAGTCTTGTGGGATTTTCCCCTAGTATGTATAAAAATTTTTAAACCACGGGAAAACCCTTTCAAACTAAAAAAAAAAATTGAGATGAAAAACGGGGTCATAAAACCAAAAAGGATCATCGATACAAGTTGAGAATAAAGAACAGCCTATCTGGCCTCAAATCACATATGGAAGTTTAAAATAATTAAAAAAAAGGTTTTTCCAGTTTATCCCTTAAATTTAAAATCTAAAATTTGGGTCCGGTATAGTGTTGGGAAAATTTTTATCGACAAAGTTGAAATCGGCGAAGGTTTTTAGGTGTTGGGAAATTTTCCCCAGACAGGCAAAATTTAAAGGTTTTTAAAATATGTGCACATTATTAAAAATCGCGCCTTTTTCGCCGCATCCTGAAATTTTGGGCCAGCAAATAAAATTTTTACGGGAAAAATTTAGAGCAGGGTGAATTTGTGTGCGCCTTATGATTGGGATTTTTTGGGTTGCAAATTGGGCGGGAAAAATCACATGCCCTTTCGGGGTTTACATAGAACAGCTTTTTCCTTTTCACCCAGGTCTCTCACGTCTCAGGGGGATAGAAACCTCCCGTTGCCTGTGGCCAAACACTCAGCAAAATTAGCCCTATTTTGCACGGGAAAACCTCTACTATTACGTACCCTTTCCCCAATTTTTAAGTTAGTTTAGAGATTTAAAAGATTTATGTAGTTTTTTGGAATTTTAAAGCAAAATCTACCGCTGTAAATTCACGGGGGTTGGGACCCGGGGGAAAAGGGGGGGGGCGGGGCGAACACAGAAAAGCTCTACTATAAAGAACACGGGATAAAGTTCAAAAAGACTTAGTGTAGACTTTGTATTGAAAAAACTTTATTTTTAAAACATTTGCTATTGAAATTTTTTCCGGGTAAGGGGCAGCCTAAAACCTTATTTTGGAAAATAAAAAAAAAAATTTTTTTTTTTCAGTAACGCGGGGTCTTTTTGTTAGCTGCAAAACCCCATTTTTTAATATCAGTAAAATTTTTCAATAGGTGTTCTTTTTAAAATTTCCCCAAATTACACCTTTTGACTTTTGGGAAAAAATTCCCCTTTGTTTTTAAAATTACAATCCACAATCTTTTTGCCCACACGGTTGTTTTTTCCCAAAAAATTGCTGTGTATCAAACAAAAACATCACAGTTACGGGGTTTTTTTTAAATTTTTCGCACCCCGGGAAAGGGTTCTTTAAACAAAAGGAAATTACGAAAAATTAAAACAGCAATTCAATTCCCCCACGGGGAATTTTGAAAGGTGAAAAAAATTATTTTTTTATTATACCAAAACATAACAGTTAGTTTTAAATTTGACTTTTGCGCCCCAAAGTTTGGGTTCATTGCGCAGATCCCCGAATTTTTAAAAAAACAGCAATT
>JAODAL010048967.1:0-28553 GCA_025379985.1 Phyllomedusa bahiana | reverse complement strand
AAAAAGCTGATTTGGCTGACTAGGGGTGGCTTGCTACCCAGCCAATCAAGCGCAGCTACTTCCCCCATTGTATCTATGGAGAGATGGGCGCAATGCAATCTGGGCGCTCAGCGGTGGGGCAGGGCGTATGAATAAAAAAATCCTTTTTTTTAAGTGTAAATCATTACGATAAAGCGCAAAACCCTTCTAAAAAAAAAAGTAGTTAAACCCCTAACAACTTTTGTCCCGAGCCCGGGCGCTACATAAGGAATTGCAATAGAGAAAATTGCCGAAAATCAGTAATTCAAATTTTTTTAAGCTATTCTGATTGGTCGGCAAAAACCAGCCAATCAAAATGGGACGACAGTGCCCAATCAACCCTATGGAAAAAATTTGCCCAATCAAATAACGACGGGACCCATTCAAACCTAGGGAAAATATTGACCAATCATATTAAAAGGGCGGGACATTTAAAATACGAAAAAAAGGCAGAAAAGACTGTTTGGGTTTGAAGGGGCGGGGGCTCGTCCAGTTTTAGCCAATCGAGCGTTAGCTACTTTCTCATAGAGTTCTAGGGGGGAAAAGAAATCAGAGCGAGCTCTGTGTTTGGTTAAGTTAAAAGAGCGCATTTTTTGGGACCAAGGGAGAGTGACGACCTCCTATCTTTTCTAATGCAATCGAAATAAAATTGTACGGCCGAAATCAAATAAAGACTACAGAAGTTGTCCCGTTTTGGTAATAAAAATAATAAAATAGGGGGTAAAAAAAAAAATTTTAATTCAATAAATCTGTTATTTTTTATTTTCTTTACCCCAATACTATTGACCTTGGCAACGAAAATAAAGAAATAAACCTGATTTTATTGAATTAAATTTTTTTTTATTTATCCCCATATTATTATTCTTTTTTTAAATACACATCGGGAAAATTTCTGAGTCTTTATTTGATAAACAGGGCCTACCCCTGAAACTAACCGGGTAGCAAGGCTGCCCCCAGAAACTAGCCATAGCTGGGCTGCCCCATAACTAGCCAGGTGCTGGGCTGCCCCCCCGGGAATCGCCAGGAGCTAGGGGGCCCCCGGGAACAGTCAGGTAGGGCCAGTAATTTGCCAGGTAGGGGCCCGGGGGAGTAAATTTCCAGCTAGGCCAGTATTAGGCAGGCAGGCCATTTTTGTAACAGCAGGGGCCCTATGTACCAGGGAGGGCTAGTATAAAGACAGGGCCACTTATAGGGGGGGGGGGCGGTAAATAGGGGAGCAGGGGAGTATATATAACAGGGGGGGGTATATAGGGAGACAGGGGAGGTATAAGGGAACAGGGCAGGTATATAGGCAACAGGTCGGAAATAGGAACAGGGCTGGGGTTAAGGTGACGGGCTGGGATATAGGAGACAGGGGAGTATATAGGCAACAGGGCATATAAGGGAACAGGGCGGTAAATATAGACGGGGGAGTATATAGGGGAGACGGGGCAGTATAAGGCAGATTGGGGGTGGTATAAGGAGACGGGGGTTATTACTAGCAGGCATAATAGCTAACAGGGTGTAATATAGCTAGACAGGGCTGGAATGCTAACAGGGCAATTTTTACAGACAGGTCTGTATATAGCTAGACAGGGCGTAAAGCTAGACAGGGCGGTAATACTAGAAAGGGGATATAAAGCTAAACAGGGGTTATATAGCAGACAGGGCCGATATAGCAACAGGGCGTATAAACAAAGAGCCTATAAGCTAACGGGCTGTATATAGCTAGACAGGGCAGTATTGCTAAAAGGGGATAATAGCTAGACAGGGGGGTTATGCAGACAGGCTGGAAATAGCAACGGGGCTGGTAATAGGCAGACAGGGCTGGAAAATAGCTAGACAGGACTGGGAATAGGCAGACGGGGGTGGATATCTAACAGGGCTGGTAATACAGACAGGGGCTGGTATTTTAAAAAAAATAAATAAAACCAATCTTACCTGAGGGCTCTGCTTTTTCACTTCTGCTTCCTTCCCGGAGGCCGCCGGCAGCAGACTGCAGGGCCGCGGAGCGGGTGCGCTATGATGTCATCACATCGCACGCCTGCCCTGCGGCCTGCTGGGAGCTGACAGACGGGATCAGTAGATCCCCGCGGTTCAGCCTCGGCTGCTTCCTGCACCGCGCGGTGCAGGCGGCAACCGTGATGGCTGCATGGCTGGGTCGGTGACCCGGCCGTGCAGCCGTCTGGCGAGGGGGGCCTATCGGCCCCCTGCCACAGGGGTCCGGTCGCTGATGCGACCATTGCGGCCCCTGTAGCGCGCCACAGACCGGTGCCGGCACTCTGAGCCCGCCGGGGGGGAACACCATCCTCCTCGGCGGGCGATCCGAGCCGGCCCTGCGGCCCGGACCCCAACGGCCCGCCGGGCAAATGCCCGGTTTTCCCTATGGGCAGTCCGGGCCTGGTCCCTGTCGCTCCTATTCTGATTGGCCGATATAGCCAAGCCCCCGCTAACTCAGCCAATCAGCTCTTTTCTGCATTTTTACTGTATTTTGAACTGTCCCGCCTTTGATTCTGATTGGTCAATAGTTCTCCATAGGTTTTAATGGTTTACTGTCGCTCCTATTCTGATTGGCCGGTTTCTGCCGACCAATGAGAATAGCTTTCAGAATTTGAATTACTGTATTTCCCGGCAATTTCCAATATCCTAATTCTTGATATTGCGCCGTTCTAGATTTTTGGAAAGTGATTTATTTTATGTATTTTTTATTTTTGAGGTTTGAGCTCTTTTCTGATACTGTTTTATGCCTTTATAAAGGCGATTTTTTTATTCATACTCTGCAAGGACATCTTTAATGATTTCTCGCTGTTTTCCAGCCTGTCTCGAATCGGAATACATGTGAGGCGCAGTCCCGCACTGCGCCCATGTCCCCGCACTGCGCCCATGTCCCCGCACTGTGCCCCACACACTGGCGAGGCGCAGGGAACTTTTCCCCGCATCTAGCAGCGCACATCCTCGGATGGCGAATCTTAGGCGCAGCGCCGCACTGCGCCCATGTCCCCGCACTGCGCCCCACACACTGGCGAGGCGCGGCGGACTTTACATGCTATGTATGAGTGCATTACCTCGGGCGGCGAATCATAGGCGCAGCCCTGCACTGCGCCTAAGTCCCGCACTGCGCCTCACACTCTGGCGAGGCGCGGCAGACTTTACATAGGATGTATGAGCGCTCCCCAGTGCCGACATAAATCAGGCGCAAATTTCGCCGGAAAACCGGCGGAAAGGTGCGCCCCGACGCGGCGAGATTCATACATGTCGCCCTATGTTTTGCTTCAAAGAAATGTCTAGCTAACGAACTTTCTCCGTATTTTTTCTCTTTTTTCTCTATTTTATCTAGTGGAATAGCGCCTCTTATTTCTTTGTATCTTCGAATATTTGATTTATGTTCATTAATTCTGATTTACATTTTATGTGATGTTTTACCAATATATAACATTCCACAGGGACATTTCAATGAATAAAAAACATTTTTTGAATTACACATATGATACCCTTTGACATCTATACCATGGTCCTTCAAGGGGTGTACTACTTTTGGACCTTTGATAATACCCGTGCAATGTTGACATGATTAGCACGGGAACGTTCCTGTCTGAACTATTCCCAATGTTTGTTGTTTATTAATATTACTTTTAATGAGGTCCGCTCTAATGAGTTCATTTCCTATAGTTTTACCTTTCTTGTATACAAATTTTGGAAATGTACTAAACAATTTACCATATTTTCCATCTTTTTGTAAAATGTTCCACCATTTTTCAACTGCATTTTTAATCATCCTAGAGTGACTATCATATATGGAAATAAACAAAAAGTTGTCTCTATCTTGTTTTTGTTTTTTTCTTTTCTCAACTCCTGTACATTTAGTTTACCTATTTCTTCTACTAGTCTTTCTAGTTCTTCTTTATTATACCCTTTTTGTGTGAATTTTTTAATCATATTTTGGATATTTTTATAATATTCTTCATCATCAGTACATATTCTTCTTATACGGATAAATTGACTTTTGAGTATACTCTTAAAAATTTGTGGGGCATGGAAACTCTGTCTAGATAATAGATTATTTTTATCATGTTTTTTCTATACAGTATAGTTTTTAATTGATTATTATTTTTGATTATTTCCACATCTAGATATTGTATTTTCTCTTTGTTCTTAGTGATTGTAAATTGTATCGCTGGGTGACATAGATTAAGTTATTCAAAAAAATCATCCAAAGATTTTTCCGATCCATTCCATACTAAGAAGACATCATCCACATATCGCAACCAAGTCGCAATATGTGTACGGTCTTCATAAGTTTTAACAAATTTTTCTGCAAATGCAGACATACAAATGTTTGCGAAACTTGGTGCAACTGGCGATCCCATACAGGTTCCTTGTTTCTATAAAAAATAGTCTCTGCCAAATCTAAAGTAATTATTTGACAAAACTATGTCTAATAACTGCATTAGAAATGATAATTGTTGGTTACTAATCAAACTATCCTGTATGAGTTTCTCTCTAACTGCTTCTTTACCTTCATTCTGTGGGATACAGGTATATAGATTTTTAATGTCTAAGGTACAAAGAATTGTATCACTTGTAATTTTTAACGGCTCTATTGTTCTCAAAAAGTCACTGGTCTCTTTGAGACATCCAGGTAACTTTCTGACAATTTTTTGTAGAAAGTTATCTAGGTATAGGGCTAATGGCTTAAATATAGAACCTATACACGACACTAGAGCGGACCTTATTAAAAGTAATATCAACAAACAACAAACATTGGGAATAGTTCAGACAGGAACGTTCCCGTGTCTATCATGTCAACATTGCACGGGTATTATCAAAGGTCCAAAAGTAGTACACCCCCTGAAGGGCCATGGTATAGATATCAAAGGTTATCATACGTGTAATTCAAAAAATTTTATTTATTCATTGAAATGTCCTTGTGGAATGTTATATATTGGTCAAACATCACGAAAAATTAAAACCAGACAATGAACATAGATCAAATATTCGAAGATACAAAGAAATAGGAGGCGCTATTCCACTAGATAAAAAAGATAAAAAAGAGAAAAAATACGGAGAAAGTTCGTTAGCTAGACATTGCTTTGAAGCAAAACATGATGTCTGCGATCTTAAATGGCAGGTTATTGAACAAATTTATGGAATAGATGAATCACAGATAAATAAAAATCTCATGCAGCGAGAGGTCTACTGGATCTTCACACTCAATTCACTCACCCCAAACGGGCTGAATGAAGAGTGTAATTTGAATGTATTTTTATGACTCCTCTAAAAAGGGGCTTGTGTTGATATGTCTTCTATAAAATGTTAATGTTTATGCTATGTTTAAGCTGTATAGAATATGTGTATAAAAAGAAGGCAGACCGTGTATCCGTTAAGCTAGAGAAAGGGGGAGGACCCGGAAACGTCGCAGAGCAGCAGTGCACACACTTCAGACCAGCCGTCTTCGCAGCGAGATGAACAACGCCTAGCAAGCTGTGCAAGCTGTAAGGAGAGAGCGCTTGAATCCTCAGCGCTGAAAAGTTAAATGGACTACTCCAGGCTTGGAGAAACATAACCGCAAGTGTTTACTATAAAGTGTCTACTAAAGCGTATCTAATACTATGCTATTTAGCTTACATGTTGTTTTAAATTTTGATACAAATTAAATGGAGAAATCTTGTATGGATATATTGTCCTAGGTTTTTGTATCGGAAGTATACCTCTACACAGACAATTGGCTTCTACCTCATGGGGGTTATGCCTTCCTCTGGATCAATACTATAGGACAATAGGCTGAACTGGATGGATGTCTGTCTTTTTTCGGCCTTACAAACCATATTATAGCTACCACTCATCATGTGACCTACTCTCTGAGTTTCTGAAACACACAGCATGGCTGTGTGACCTGGAAGTGAATTTCTCTATATATTCCTATGATAGGATCATAGCCAGTCTCATAGGAATGCACATAAAAACAGACTTCAAAAGCACAGTGTTTCACAACTAGTCAGATAGCAGGTCATGTGACCCAACAGAGACTGTTGCATCAGCCAGAAATCCTGTATGCAGCTGCAGGTAAGCAGAGTTGCTGGCATTGCAATGTACCCAAAAGCAATTTGTAATGAACTAAGGGAGGAAAGAAAAAGCGGAGTGGTCCTTTAAGGAGCCTTACAATCCAGACTCTTATTTCAAGTATTTCAATAAATTAGAGAATCACGCAATTGATGATATATATATATATATATATATATATATATATAATATATGTATATATATATATATATATATATAAATATAAAAATATATATATATATTATATCAATTGTGAGATTCACCAATATGTTCTCATTATTAGGGAATGTCTAAAGATTTTTTCCTGGTGTGCATTGCCCTTTTCTTCAGAACTGAAGAATCAGGGTTACCTTAAGGTTAATTTCTTTCAATATCTGATATTTAATCTGCCGTTATATTTCATCAGCATCCACCTTCTGCTTTCAAAAAACAAATACCATTGGGATTTTATTATAAGAGCCCATTGTGAGTCAGACTAAAGTTAAAAGTTCCATATTCTTCTGTTTTTCATAGTTATAAATAACATTTTGAAGACTATGCATCAGATTTATTGCCGGAGAAGCAAATAAACAGAATATGTGTTTACACTGGCTTAAGGGCATAGAAAACTTGGATCTAAACAGCAAGACTGTCGGGATAAAGATATTTACGCACTTTTTTCATTACAAATATTTCTGTCTTGTGCTGTAATGATTTTGAAATCAATTCTCATTCTGTTTCTGGATATCAATTTTAAACCTGTGGCGCAGCTCACTGATTTGATTTTTGTTCTCATTTGTTTTCATTATTGTTATTTCTTTTTGGGTGCTGAAATTAGAACCATGATAAATGTAAAATAATTATTTGTTTAGCTCAGCTAGTGGTGTTCCAAGGAACTCTGTTCCCTTGCCACCTAACAAAATCATGAATTTTAATGTATTGCAGGCACATAGTCCATCTAAATGGTGTCAGAACAGTTTGCCTTAAACACCAACAGAAATAAATTATAATTATTTATAATTCAGCTTACAAACTGCTGAAACAACTCACTGCATATACTGTAATATACAATGTGATTAGAACTATAAATTATTATATGACCTATTATACTGTACCCATTTTGTATGGCACAGTTTAATAAATATTGTCACTAGGGTCATGGTAATTAATAGCTTTAAATTCTGATCTAAAGCCAAAGTTTAGGTGAATTTCAGGTAATAAAAGTGCACCACTGGAAGTAATGATAATTACATTAGTAATAAATAAAAAATGAAATACAATATGAATATTGTATGGAAAGCCTAGCTTGAAAACTACACTACCTGAAATGATTCTAGCACAATTTGGTGTAGGTTTTCTTTCTCAAATGAGCAAAGGCTTTGGATACCTGTGGAAAAAATTACTTTGGTTACTTTGAGTAAAGATGTCACACTAAAAGGACATAGGGCGACATGTATGAAGGGGCTTTACGCCAGTTTTCTGGCGTACACTGCGCCTCCCAGCCCGAATCCCCCTGTCGGACGCAGCGTTCGGCACTTTCGGCTGTGGCCTGCATGAAGGGGCAGGCAGTGGGCGGGCAGTGGGCATGGTGGGGCGCGGTGTAGGCATTCCGGGGCGGGACGCGGCGCGCTCGTATAGTCCGAGGCATGTACCATCGCGTCTCGCCAAATCGCGGCGCTCGGAAGCTCCGACAAGCAGACCTGGTTTTTTTTGGTCTAAATCCTCCGGCTGAGGCGAAGTGAAGCAGGATCGGAACATGCGAGGAAGCGGATCGAAGATTGCGACAGAAGTCTCGGCGCTCCGCTCCGTGCAGCAGATGATCATATAAAGAGCAGAACAATTGTATAAAAATAAAGCAGTTAAAAACCCGAACAACGCGTTTGTCGCCGAGACCGGCGCTACATAGGGAATTGCCATAGAGAGAATTGCCGGGAAATACAGTAATTCAAATTGTTTAAGCTATTCTCATTGGTCGGCATAAACCAGCCAATCAGAATAGGAGCGACAATGTCCCATTCTATCCTATGGAGGAGAATTGACCAATCAGAATAGGAGCGACAAAGCCCCATTCTAGCCTATGGAGAAAAATGGACCAAATCATATTCAAAGGCGGGACAGTTCAAATACAGTAAAAAGGCAGAAACGAGCTGATTGGTTGAAGCAGTGGGGGCTCGTCCAGCTTAGCCAATCAGAGCGCGAGCTACTTTCTCATAGAGTTCTATGGGGAAAAGAAATTCTGAGCGCGCTCTGTCGTTGGCTAATTTCAAAGAGCCGCCGTAATTTGGACCAATGGGAGAGCGAGCGACGCTCCTATGGGTTTTGTAATGCAATCTGAAATCAAACTGTATATGGCCGAAATCACATTATAACACTACACAAGTTGTCACGATGTGTATATAAAAGGAATCCTAATATGTGGCTAACGAAAGAAAAAATATTAATTCCCTAAAATCATGTTTTTTTTCTTTATTTTCGATGCACCCATACTATTGATCCTTGGCTAACGAAAATAAAGAAATAAACATGATTTTAGGGAATTAATATTTTTTTTTCGTTAGCCACATATTAGGATTCCTTTTATATACACATCGTGACAACTTGTGTAGTGTTTATAATTTGATTTCGGCCATATACAGTTTGATTTCAGATTGCATTACAAAACCCATATGGAGCGTCGCTCCGCTCTCCATTGGTCCAAATTACGGCGGCTCTTTGAAATTAGCCAATGACAGAGCGCGCTCAGAATTTCTTTTCCCCATAGAACTCTATGAGAAAGTAGCTCACGCTCTGATTGGCTAAGCTGGACGAGCCCCCGCTGCTTCAACCAATCAGCTCGTTTCTGCCTTTTTACTGTATTTTGAACTGTCCCGCCTTTGAATATGATTGGTCCATTTTTCTCCATAGGCTAGAATGGGGCTTTGTCGCTCCTATTCTGATTGGCTGAGCTAGGCGAGCCCCCGCTAGCTCAGCCAATCAGCTCTTTGCAGCCTTTTTACTGTATTTTGAACTGTCCCGCCATGGATTTTGATTGGTCCAAACTCCTCCATAGGCTAGAATGGGGGTTGGTCGCTCCTATTCTGATTGGTCTAAACTTCTCCATAGGCTAGAATGGGACTTTGTCGCTCCTATTCTGATTGGCCGGTTTATGCCGACCAATGAGAATAGGTTTCAGGATTTGAATTACTGTATTTCCCGGCAATTTCCAATATCATATTTCTTGATTTTGTGCGTTCTCGAGTTTGGGAAAGTTATTTTATTTTTTAAGAAGTGTATTTTGTACATTCAGCTCCTTTCTGACACTGTTTTCCGCCTTTATAAAGGCGATTTTTTCGGGAATCACACTCCTGCTGCACGGAGCGGAGCGCCGAGACTTCTGTCGCGATCTTCGATCCGCTTCCTCGCATGTTCCGATCCTGCTTCACTTGCCTTGGACGGAGGATTTAGACCCAAAAAATGTAGAATGCCTTTATAAAGGCGATTTTTGCTTCATACTCCGCACCGACATCTGGAATGATTTCTCGCCGCTTCCAGCCTGTCTCGCATCGGAACAGCTTCTCGGCGCAGTCCCGCACGGCGCCTACGTCCCGCACTGCACCCCACACACTGGCGAGGCGCGGCAGACTTTTACCCGCATGTATGAGTGCACTTCCTCGGACGGCGAAGCATAGGCGCAGCGCCGCACAGTGCCCATGTCCCCGCACTTCGCCTCATACGCTGGCGAGGCGCGGCGGACTTTAAATGATATGTATGAGCGCCGCCCGGCCGCGACATAAATCAGGCGCAGATTCCGCCGGAAAACTGGCGGAAAACGGCGCCTCGACCCGGCGGGATTCATACATGTGGCCCATAATGTTATTCATTTTCAGTCCCCTCAATATTAAGTTTGCAACCTGCAACTAGTTACAGACTTTTTTCATGTGGTCATTTTCTTCCTTGTAGTATCATAAAGCTCAATTCCTAGGCTAATTTTCCTTTGTACAGCCCATGAGGGATTCCCTCTCACTTGGACTGACAAACACTTATACTTAAAAATGTGTGATTCCACCATCCCCAGCAGAGTTTGCCATGGGTGATATCATAGCTATAGGTCCCCTGTCCCCTAAATGATCAGGCAAAGCATTCCTAATTTTGTGCAATCACGGCACTGACCTTTATCGCATCCTGCACTAATCCCATCTACTTTGGATGTTTACAATAACCCCTTCATTGCCCTTAACCACCAATTATCCCTCTATTAACCCGTATATTACCTTGTAGACCACAAGGTAAACTGATATTAACCTACTGATTGCCACTGGGTCTGACACTCACCTGCATGCTTTGTGTTTCATGAGGTTTTGTAGAAGCAATCCTATGTATGAAACATCAATATTTCAGACATATGCTCACTTGATCATAATAGAATTCAGGGATCAGAGTGGGTTCTTTGGAAAACTATCTAGGAGCTAGGACATGCTCCTATCCCTGCACTAAATCATCTTGGGTCCATATATTAACCCCTGCATTGCCCTTAGTCAAAAGAGGTTCTAAAATTGAGCCCTTAATTTTCTTAGACTACCAGAAATTTTGACGTTAACCACTTCACATTAATTCATTAGTGTCCTACACCACAAGGTATACTGAAATTAGCAAAACCAATATCCTAGGTCACCAAAGATTCTGACATTAACCCCCATGATTGTTCAAGATCAAAGGGGATTCTAAGGCCCCGTTCACACGGCTTATTCACGCCGGATTTGCGAGCCGGATTGCGCTCGCAATTCCAGCTTGAATAAGGGGCGGGGGCGGGGCCCGCCGGCCCCATAGACTGCCATTATCCATGGCGCGTATTGCGCCTGGATAATGTGCATGTCACTTTCTCCCCGCCCGGCGGATTTGCCGAGCGGGTAGGAGCGACAGAATCCATAGTTCTCTATGAGAACAGTGGATTACCGTAATTACTCCGACGGATTGGCGCCGTACTGCAGCACAAATCCGGCACGCAGTACGGCGCCAATCTGCGGCAAAATAAGCTGTGTGAACACGGCCTAAGATTAACCCCTTTACTTCCATCAGAGATGCAAAAACTGACAATTAGAAATAACAAAATGTATACGGGCTCAGCCTTAGTTGGCTCCCAGCTGTGTATTTGTAAACAACTTGACTTGCACTGTCTTTATGCACAGGATCTACTGTCGGCTTGCCGGTATTGTAGTTCCACAAAAAAAATGCTGGTCCAGTGATTATAGTAAAAGCAAAAATTCTTAGTAATAGTAATACTCATACATGAAGGAGCTTAAAAAGTGATAATAATATCTGTTACAACGATTACACGTTTCGAGCCAGTGCGGCTCTTGCTCACAGCTGTGAACAAGAGCTGCACTGGCTCAAAACTGTAAGCGCTGGACCACCACTTTTTTGTGCTAAAACTGACACCTTTACTGCCATAGACCATCAACCTTTTTAAATTGGGAACTATACTATGCTGCTTCTGTAACTTCTATTCTAACTACAGTTATAAACAGTAAATACCAGTCACCTCAACGGTTTGGTGCAGGCTCAGAAACTGTGCTAATCTGCAGTGGGGCTGGCTGTAATGTACAGCTGGGCTCCTGCAATAGCAGTCAGGACTGAAGCTATCTAACCCCTTAGATTAAATGTTTAATGACATTAGTTGACAGTAATATATTGCTAAGTATTACAATAGATATCAAGTGAGCATATATAAGAGTCTAGTCCCATAATGGAAGAAAAAAAAGTAAAAGTAAACACACTGTTTAAAAAAATGTTTAACCAATATAAACATAAAATAAATCCAGCAAACATCTGTTTCATTAATAAAAGTGTTTTACTTTATAAAATACATAAATAAATAAAAAAAGTTTTTGCTGTGTCCATAATAATCCAGTCTATAGAATTATCAGGTTATTTAATCTGTATACACTGAGAACACTGCAAAAAAATAAAATAAAACACCATATCAGAATTGCATTTTTTTGTTAATTCAGCCCTTTAACCCTTAAGTTGATAAGTGCCATCATCGTCCCCTTGACAGGAGGATAGTGCCACATACTGAGCTGTTCTTCATTTTGATTGAAAGAGACTGCTAACAGAGGCAGTGTGAGCATAGCCTTATTTTGTTGATATTTATAACTGATCACTTCTGTCGGGGTACTCAGTTGGACCCTTATCACCCACTCAACTCCTGGGTTGCTCCATACATAAGGGCAATTGGCTGCTTTTCTACTGAGCTATAGAAAGAGTGGGGCACTTTCTAAAGCCATTATCTCTTGGGCAATTTTATAAAACTATGAAGATGCCAAAGCCATGAATGTTTGTCTCCTTCTTCAAACTCTGCACATCCACACTAGCATTTATTTGCTGTGCTTTTTTGAACAATGACTCCTTTAGCACCGTATGCTCTAAAGCACAGTTTGATTTGTTGTATTAATTAATCTTAGATAGTCTTTGATATCTTTCGTATAGATAAAGGAGTCGCCTCAGTTCAGCATTGGGAATCAGACATCATAGAAGTGATCTCATGCTCTAGACCCCATTTTCTGAACCATAGCAGAGAGCCACCATACATTTTTCATTTGAATGGATGATATCTGATACTACATTTCCCTGCTACAATAGAAAGGATAAAGTATAGAGAAATAAAACCTTTACAATAAAATGAGGAGACTCTACATATGTTGCGCCTTCATTTAATCGTGATGTAGAATATTGTAGATGTATTACAATCACCGTTCATACTCATCCTTTCTACAGTGAACTACCTATTATTTATGTGGGTGGAATAGAACGAGTGAATATTCACATGGAATCAGAATACACCTAAAAGGGCAACAACCTGTTAATGTAAAGTATATTATTTCTTTGCAGTGTAACAAATTTGTGTGGTATAAGTGCTGACTACATAGCCCATATAATTCTGTTGCCAAGTGTTGTACCCCATTTGAGCTTATGATTTTACATGCAGTTTTTGTCATGGCAATCCATACTGCTCAGTCCATACTTAGACTAACGGCGATTGAAGCATATTAGTACACTCTGGCATTAACTTTTATCAAGATCATTTTTTAAATAAAAAGCACACTGTAAAAAAAAAAAACACAAACACACAGTAAATGCAGTCTAGGCGATTGCGAATTTATTAACTCTGTATTAGCAACTAATAAATATCATCACATTTAGTGGTATATGAAAAGATACAATACAATGCCAGAGCCACAAATGGATGATGTGTATTAATGGCAAAATCAATCTTGTAATGGCTATAAAATGGATGCACAACTGACATCTCTTCTCATAAGTTGCCAATTCAATGTTTGGACATGCAGCTACAAGACAACCATGTAATCTGCAGGGAGGCTCCACCATTGCTGGATTGTTGTACAAAGCAGGACTAGGACAAGGTATTCTGGTACCATAGGCAAATATATAGTGCCCGCCCCCACCATGGAAAATTCAGCCAACTCCATATCTCCTTGCACCCACTTTTCTGCTCAAGATAAAGCATACATGCCAACTCTCCCGCTTTTGGCGGGGGGGACCCGCTAATTGGGTTCCCCCCCCCGCCCTCCCGGCTGAGTTGGCATTCCTGGTTCTTTAAATTACCGCGGCGCAAGAGTAGCACTGGTGCGCTACTCCTGCGCCGCCGGGCCGCTCCTACAGGCGGGTGGAGCGGCCGCAGCGTCTGCTTCACCCGCCCGGCATCTCGCTGTGCAGGGAGGAGGCAGGAGGGATCGTTCCCCTCCTCCCTTCTCCCCCTGTATGTACAGCGCCGGCCGGTGTGCGCCGTACATACAGGTCAGCGGCGCCGGGGGAATGACGCGCCTCTGCACTCACTTCCCCTGCGACGCTGAGGAGATCGGAGATGTCCAGAGCTGCAGGAGCCTGGTGAGGTGAGTGGATTTTATTATTTTATTTTTATTAGCTACATGGGGGGCTCCACCTGACTACTAAAGGGGGCAACTACCTACCTGGCTTCTAAAGGGGGCAACTACCTACCTGGCTACTAAAGGGGGCAACTACCTACCTGGCTACTAAAGGGGGCACTACCTGGCTTCTAAAGGGGGCAGCTACCTACCTGGCTTCTTAAGGAGGCAACTACCTACCTGGCTACTAAAGGGGGCACTACCTGGCTTCTAAAGGGGGCACTACCTGGCTTCTAAAGGAGGCAACTACCTACCTGGCTTCTAAAGGGGGCAACTACCTACCTGGCTACGACAGGGGGCAACTACCTACCTGGCTACTAAAGGGGGCCACTACCTACCTGGCTTCTAAAGGGGGCAACTACCTACCTGGCTACTAAAGGGGGCCCTACCTGGCTACTAAAGGGGGCAATTACCTGGCTACTAAAGGGGGCAACTACCTACCTGGCTTCTAAAGGGGGCAACTACCTACCTGGCTACTAAAGGGGGCACTACCTGGCTACTAAAGGGGCAACTACCTACCTGGCTACTAAAGGGGGCAACTACCTACCTGTATTCTAAAGGGGGCAACTACCTACCTGGCTACTAAAGGGGGCAACTACCTGGCTTCTAAAGGGGGCAACTACCTACCTGGCTTCTAAAGGGGGCAACTACCTGACTTCTAAAGGGGGCAACTACCTACCTGGCTACTAAAGGGGGCAACTACCTGGCTTCTAAAGGGGCCACTACCTGACTACTAAAGGGGGCAACTACCTGCCTGGCTACTAAAGGGGGCAACTACCTGACTACAAAGTGGGCAACTACCTGGCTTCTAAAGGGGGCAACTACCTGACTACAAAGGGGGCTACTACCTGGCTATAAGGGCATCTACCTGGCTTTCTTCCAAAGGCATTATGCAGTTAGGCGGAGTGAGTGTGGCTTTTTGAAGGGGTGTGTCACACCAAAAAGATGGGCGTGTCCATGCAAATTTTTGCTGCGGCGCAAGTAGCGCGCTGCCCTCTTTAATCTCCTGCTTTACCATTTTCGAAAGTTGGCAACTATGAGTAAAAGTGTCGCCATGAACGGTTGACCTACCTTCGCCGACCCATCATCCAGGCCCTTTTACAAACCATAAAACAGTGGCCCCTTATAAAGCATCAGTGTATGTAATCATGTCACAGGGGTAGTAACATCAGAGAGGCCATGATCACATAATTAGCAGGGTCATTGCCTAATGTGTTGCTTTTAAGACTTTAAAATGTGTGGTGATGTGAAATGTTAGATAACATATTACATAGAATAAAACACATTTTATTTAGCTCTAGAGTGGGTGGTTATGTCATCATATGGGGTGTTGAGAAAGAACTTCCCAAGACGTCACATCTTTTTTTTCACTTTATTTCAAGAACTTCCTTATAGATACAAGGAACACATTTTGTCTCAAACAACAGCCTTTGTTAACCATAACATTGACTCTATATCCTCTTTACGTTTCAAATATCCCACCATTGATATTAACAAGCGATTACTCAGGAGAGAGGCTGTCACGGCACAGTGAAGCAGCAAGGCACGGTAGGGGTTAATCTCTGGTCAGTCGACACACCCAGGGAGAGGCCGGGCTGATGATCTTAGGAGTGACAGCTCAGCTCCTAATCAAGTCAGAGGGTGTGTCGCACTGGCCAATTGGAGGGCCTGGAGCCCGCACCAATCATCTGCTGGGGCAAGCTCCGGGCACCTCATTTAAACTCCCTCATTTCTGTTAGTCCTTGCCTGAGAAAGGTTTTCCCTTTGCTATTACCTGAGCATTCTGTTTGTTTTTGCTCTCCTGATTTCTGACCTCGGATCGCTTCCTGACCTCACCTTTGCCTCAGCTTTGTACTGTGCTTCTGACTGTGTTTGGACTCCGGCTTGTTTCTTACCATCCTTTTGGCTTAGGTTTCTTGGCATATACATTCCCGTACTGTGACCGACCCAGACTGTTGGACCTTGAGTTGTTCCTGACGGCCCTGCACTTAGCAGCGTAGGGGCTGTCGTCCAGTTGGGGTCTGCCGCCTAGGGCAGCACGCCAAGTAGGCAGGGACAGTGGGCTGGGTGGCAGTCTGGGCCTACTGCACATCCTCTGACGTGACATTTTCTCAGGCCGTACATTACTGCTCCTCAGGTACCATGAACCCCATGACTGCACTGGTGGAGCAGATACAGGGACTTACCCAGTTGGTCCAAGACCTGACACTGAGGGTACAGCAGCAGGAGACCTCCTATGGTATCCCCCAGGCTGGGAGTCTTCCGGCATCGCTTTCCACCTCTGAGGAACCCCCAATTCAGTTACCCGATAAGTTTTCGGGTGACAAGAAGGCCTTTCTGACTTTCAGGGAAGGATGTCGGCTGTATTTTCGACTCCGCCCATGTACCACTGGTAATTAGGAACAGAGAGTGGGAATTGTCATGTCCCTACTCCAAGGGTCCCCCCAGGAGTGGGCATCCTCACTACCCCCTGACTCTCCGGAATTGTCTTCGGTAGACAGATTTTTTTTAGCTCCTTGGGACTTCTCTTTGATGACCCTGATAGGGAGGTGGAGGCCGAGACTCAGCTCACCACCTTAAGGCAGGGTAAGAGGACTGTAGAAGAGTATGCCTCTGAATTTCGCCGCTAGGGTGTTCCTTCAGGGTGGATTGATCCAGCCCTCAGGTGCCAGGTCCGGGTAGGATTGGCTGACCATGTTAAAGACATGTTGGTGGCTTGTCCTACACCGGGCACTCTGGATGACGCCATTGCTTCGGCAGTTCGGCTGGACAGACGGTTTAGGGAAAGACATTGGGGACAGACCCTTTCTCCGTTGCCCCGCCTTACTCCACTTCTCCGTTCTACCACCATCCCAGAACCTGCGAGTGTGGCGATACCACCTGAGGACCCTATGCAGGTTGGGGCCTCTTCAGAGTGCTGTCAGTGACCGCAGGACCTCCCGTCGCACCCAGGGACTGTGCTTCTACTATGGTGGAGAGGGTCATCGTATCCGTGAGTGTCCTAAAAAGAAGCCCTAGCCGGAAAACTCCAGCGCCTAGGTGACTCACGGAAAGGTCACCTAGGCGAACAGGTATTCCCTATGGTGTCAAAAAAGTTGTTGCTGCCAGTGAAAATTTCATATTTTTCGATTTGCGAATGTGGGAGTGCTTTTGTAGATTCAGGATCAGCTTCCAATTTCGTGGACGCTTCATTCGCTAAGCGTCTGGGCCTTCCCTGGAGGCCTCTAGCGGATCCAATGCGGGTCATGGCTATTGATTATACTCCGCTGGCTAAGGGCAATGTTCAGTATTGCACCCCAGAACTTGAGGTGTTAGTTGGGTCTATTTATAAGGAGAAGTGTATACTGTTCATCATGGAGGGCTTACCCGCTGATGTAGTTTTGGGGTTGCCCTGGCTTCAGAAACACAATCCTGTGATTGATTGGGAGTCTGGAGAGTTAATTAGGTGTGGAAAGCAGTGTTTTGACAAATGTCTCCCTATTGTTCTTGGTAATGCGGAAGTGGAGCAGATTCCTGCCTTTATTCGTGATTTTGCTGAGGTGTTTTCTAAAACCCAGTCTGAGAGGTTATCCCCGCATAGGTCCTATGATTGTGTCATCGAACTGTTGCCTGGGGTAAGGTTTTCTAAAGGCAGTATATATAACTTGTCAGGTCCGAGGGGAACCGCTATGAAGCAATATATTACAGAGAGTCTACAGAAGGGTCACACCCGGCCTTTCGGGGTCCCCCCCATGGGTGCAGGCTTCTTTGTTAAGAAAAAAGATGGAAGTCTCCGCCCATGCATTGATTATCGTGAGCTTAATAAAATAACGGTAAAGAATCAATGCCCCTAACCATTGATTCCCGACCTGTTTTAATCAAATCCGGGGGCTAAATGGTTTTTCCCAAACTGGATCTAAGAGAGGCTTTATAACCTTATTTGTATCAAGAAGGGGTATGAGTGGAAGACCGTATTTAATACCCCAGAGGGCCATTTTGAATATCTTGTTATGCCTTTTGGGTTGTGTAATGCTCCCGCAGTCTTCCAGAACCTGGTAAACGATGTTTTCAGAGAACTCAATGGTCATTGTATGGTTGTATATCTGGATAACATTATAATTTATTTACAGGACTGGCCATCACATGTTAAACATGTGCGACAGGTTTTGCAAATCTTTAAGTTTAACCGTTTATTTGTCAAACTTGAGAAGTGTGTTTTGGGGGTTCAGGAGGTACCTTTCCTGGGATATGTTTTGACTCCTAACTCGTTTCGCATGGATCCCAGGAAGGTTCAGGCAATTCTTGATTTGGTTCGTCCTTCCTCCCTTAAAGCCTTGCAGCGGTTCCTAGGCTTTGCTAACTATTATCGAAAATTTATCCGAAATTTTTCTGTTCTCGTTTGGCCACTGACTGATATGACTAAGAAGGGGGTAAATATCAGTAACTGGCAACAAGAAGCCTTATAAGCTTTCGAAAGGCTTAAGCAGTGTTTTATTACTGCCTCTGTTTTGGTTCAAGCGGACTATACCAAACACACATCGTTGATGTCGATGCTTCTGAGTTCAGAGCAGAATCAGTCCTTTCTCAGGGGTCGACCGCCCTGAACAATCTTCGGCCATGTGCTTTCTTTTCCCGTAAATTCTCCTCGGCGGAGAGGAACTATGATGTTGGGAACCGTGTATTGATGGCTATTAAGTGGGCCTTTGAGGAATAGCGCCACTTCCTCGAGGGTGCCCAACACCAAGTCAATGTCCTAACAGATCATACAAATCTTACCTTTCTAGAAAACACTAAAAGGCTAAACCCACGTCAGGCTCATTGGGCATTGTTCTTTACTCGCTTTAATTTTGTCGTCACTTACAGACCAGGATCTAAAAATGTTAAAGCTGACGTGTTATCTAGAAGATTCTGTGCCAGTCACTCACCTCAGGAGGATCCAGTTCATATATTACCCAAAGAGACGATTGTCTCAGCCATGTGCCCCGATTTAGCCACTGAGATTAAGACACACCAGGACATGAGACCTGCTAATTGGCTTCTATAGTCTTTGTTCCCACTCAGTTTCGGCTACGGTTGTTAAAGGAATTACATGATTCTGTATTATCCAGACATCTCGGAGTGTCTGGCACAAAGAGGCTCATCTCTCGCAATTACTGGTGGCCTTCATTGTATCGTGATGTAGAGGCCTACGTGGCAGCGTGTGACATTTGTGCTCGGGCAAAGGTTCCCAGAAATCGTCCTCCTGGGGAACTGTCCTCTCCCCATACCCGAGCACACATGGACCCACATCACCCACATTTATCCGAAATTTTTCTGTTCTCGTTCGGCCACTGACTGATATGACTAAGAAGAGGGTAAATATCAGTAACTGGCAACAAGAAGCCTTATAAGCTTTCGAAAGGCTTAAGCAGTGTTTTATTGCTGCCTCAGTTTTGGTTCAAGCGGACTATACCAATCCCTTCGTCGTTGAGGTCGATGCTTCTGAGTTCGGAGCAGGGGCAGTCCTTTCTCAGGGGTCGACCGCCCTGAACAATCTTCGGCCATGTGCTTTCTTTTCCCGTAAATTCTCCTCGGCGGAGAGGAACTATGATGTCGGGAACCGTGAATTGATGGCTATTAAGTGGGCCTTTGAGGAATAGTGCCATTTCCTTGAGGGTGCCCAACACCAAGTCAAAGTCTTAACAGATCATACAAATCTTACCTTTCTAGAAAACACTAAAAGGCTAAACCCACGACAGGCTCATTGGGCATTGTTCTTTACAATGTGGCACAAAGAGGCTCATCTCTCGCAATTACTGGTGGCCTTCATTGTATCGTGATGTAGAGGCCTACGTGGCAGCGTGTGACATTTGTGCTCGGGCAAAGGTTCCCAGAAATCGTCCTCCTGGGGAAAACTTCCTCTTCCATACCCAGCACCCATGGACCCAAATCTCCATGGACTTTATGACTGATCTTCCTACCTCTGAGGTTAAGTCGGTCATTAGGGTGGTGGGGGAAACGTTTTAGTAAATGTGTCATTTGGTTCCATTACAAGGTTTGCTGCGTCCAAAAACTTGCTGAGCTTTTCATCAAACACATTGGCAAACACATGGGTTACCCGAAATAATTGTTTTTGGACAGAGGGTCCAATTTGTGTCCCGTTTCTGAGATCTCTCTGTAAGCCTTTGGGATCACCTATCCTTCTCCTCGGCTTTCCACCCTGAGACTAATGGGCAGACGGAGAGGGTGAACCAAACTGTTACACAAAAACTTTGTTGTTTTGTCACTGATCAGCAAGCAGATTGGGTTGAATACTTACCGTTATGAAATTCGCGATTAATAATCAGGATAATAGTTCTTCTGAGGTCTCTCCGTTTTTTTACAACTATGGTTTTCACCCGAAACTGCATGTTTACCATCTACTCCGATCACAATGGGTGGCTGCTATTGTTAAAGATCTGTGCACAGTCTGGGCCCAAGTTCAGAAGAACTTGATCAACGCCCAGAGCATCAAAAAAAGAAAGAGTGACAAGATAAGTCTTTGCTCTAGTGTTTTTTCTGTGGGGATAAGGTTTGGTTGTGCACCCGAAATCCCTTTGCCTAAAAGTTTCCTTGCGAAAATTGTCCATGATTTTTGGTCCATTATGGTGCAAGAACTGGTGAAACCGGTGGCATACCATCTTGAGTTACCTCCCTCCCTCCGTGTTCATAAGGTTTTTCACCAGTCACTGTTAAAGAGGTACATTCCTTCTCTGACTTCACCTTCTATACCCCCTCCTCTTGTTAGTTTAGAGGGTCAGTTGGAATATGAAGTCGCCCGAATCTTAGACTCCCATAGAGTGCAGAGGTCCTTACAGTACCGTGTCCACTGGAAGGGTTATGGTCCGGAGGAGAGGTCGTGGGTTCCGGCCAGTTTCATACACATTTAATCTCTGATCAGGGAATTCACGACTCTCACCCGGACAAACCAGGGAAGGATCTGGTGGCCCCTCCTAAAAGGGGGGGGTACTGTCACGGCGCACGTTTCCACCGTGAAGCAGCAAGGCACGGTAGGGGTTAATCCCTCTGTCAGTTGACACACCCTGGATAGGACAGGCTGTTTACTTAGGAGTGACAGCTCGCTCCTAATCAGGTCAGAGGGTGTGTCACACTGGCCAATAGGAGGGCCCGGAGGCCACACCAATCGTCTGCTGGGGCGGGCTCTGGGTTCCTCATTTAAACTCCCTCATTTCTGTTAGTCCTTGCCTGAGAAAGGTTTTTCCCTAGCTATTTCCTGCGTATCCTGTTTGTGTTTGCTCTCCTGATTTCTGACCTCGGCTCGCTTCCTGACCTCGCCTTTGTCTCTGACTTTGTACTGCGCTCCTGACCGTGTTTGGATTTAGGCTTGTTTCTGACGATCCTTTTGGCTTACGTTTATTGGCATATACATTCCCGTACTGTAACCGACCCGAACTGTTGGACCTTGAGATTTTCCTGACGGCCCTGCACTTAGCAGCGTAGGGGGCTATTGTCCAGTTGGGGTCTGCCGCCTAGGGCAGCAGGCCAAGTAGGCAGAGACAGTGGGCTTGGTGGCATTCAGGGCACCTCCTCTGACGTGACAGAGGCATTTTGCATTCATGCACTCCAGACCCTAAGGGTTACACAGTGATCTATGAGATTGCGCATTTAGAAATAGTTGTATGCAGGATTTTTTAAAGAATTTATACTAATGTTTATGTATCTATTCACAAACTCATCAATTGTCATGAACAAACTAAAAAAAATGTTAAGATTTTAAAGAGCTTAATAATGAGGAAACGTGGGAGGTACATTGTTGCCATCTGTGATATGTTGAAATACACTGTTAGCTATAATTCAGTATGGGGTTACATTGTGTTTTCTATTGACTTGTTATTGAATTGATAATTGAGATGACATCATAGAGAGGGGCAGGATATTTGAAATATGAAGGGGATATGGAATCACTTTTTTTTACGGTTGACAAAGGCTGATGTTTGAACTGAAGCGCTTTCCATGTATATATAAGCAAGGTTCTAATATGAAGATGAAACAGTAAAAAAATAAAAAAAATAAAATAAAAAAAAAGATGTGGTAAAGTGCCTTTTTTTCTCTATATTTACAGTATTAATGCCCATCAGCTTTGAATGCTGTGTGATTTGGTGTGAATTTAAATCCCATGGGGTGCAAATCTTATTTTGAAATAAAAATTGATATTGGTCCACTGTCGGGCATCAGTGCATGTCATTCCAACACAAGTTACTGTATTTAATAGTTAAGAACAGTTAATGTAAGTGACATTGCCTGATGTATCCTCTTTAAGGCTGTAGAATAAGCTGTGATATGTAGCGGTACGTCTGCTTCTCTGCTTCCTTACTGGGTCATCCCACGGTCAATGGGTTATATAATAGAGGAGAAAAGCTGAGCTCTGTGATATATAGGGTTATATGATAGAGGAGAGAAGCTGATCTCTGTGATATATAGGGTTATATGATAGAGGAGAGAAACTGAGCTCTGTGATATATAGAGTTATATGATAGAGGAGAGGAGCTGAGCTCTGTGATATATAGGTTTATATGATAGAGGAGAGAAGCTGAGCTCTGTGATATATAGGATTATATGATAGAGGAGAGAAGCTGAGCTCTGTGATATATAGAGTTATATGATAGAGGAGAGAAGCTGAGCTCTGTGATATATAGGATTATATGACAGAGGAGAGAAGCTGGGCTCTGTGATATATAGAGTTATATGATAGAGGGAGAGAAGCTGAGCTCTGTGATATATAGGGTTATATGATAGAGGAGAGAAGCTGAGCTCTGTGATATATAGGGTTATATGATAGAGGAGAGAAGCTGAGCTCTGTGATATATAGGGTTATATGATAGAGGAGAGAAGCTGAGCTCTGTGATATATAGAGTTATATGACAGAGGAGAGAAGCTGAGCTCTGTGATATATAGGGTTATATGACAGAGGAGAGAAGCTGAGCTCTGTGATATATAGGGTTATATGATAGAGGAGAGAAGCTGAGCTCTGTGATATATAGGGTTATATGACAGAGGAGAGAAGCTGAGCTCTGTGATATATAGAGGGAGAGAAGCTGAGCTCTGTGATATATAGAGTTATATGATAGAGGAGAGAAGCTGATCTCTGTCATATATTGTTTTATATAATGTTGAGTAGGATTTCTGAGGTAAAAATAAGAGAAAATCTGTGAAACTGAAGGTGCTGTTTACCCGCCCACATAGAGTGAATGACAGTTTGCTCTGTACCCACACTAATGCAGGAAAAGTATTTACTCTTAAAACACGAGCCTCATTTTCTGTGATTTTTCTGTAATGCAAGGAACGCTGTCAATCACTGTATGTGAGCAAAATCTGCAGGACTCCTACTGTCTCTTAAGGAGTCCAGTCAGTATTTTCTCTGCCCTTTACTCAGAAAGTCTGCTCCAAATCATTCAAATCTACATGTCACATAATTCAAGTTTTCTCCCTCTATCACATCCTGCTCTCAGATTGTGTAGAATAAATCACCTATTAGGATCCCATTAAGCTCTGAGAACCACAACTACCATACAGCAATGGGACATACTATATCTGGGAACAGGGATGGAATATGCTGGGGATGCAATACTTCACCTTTAAGGTTAAGAGATGATATTTGGAAGTTGTCAGGAACATAGTATATTGAACATTGGTATATACAAGTGTATTTTATGATGTCACTAGAGTGATGCAGTCATAAAGGGTACCTTTTAATACCCTAGGATGAATGGTGACCTCTAAAATGAGGGTGTGGTGGACAGTGGTACTGGTAAAAATTCTGGAGTTTTTTCCTAAGGCACCAGTAAATATATTAACATAACAGAGGGTGGTAATGTCTTTGTGGGGACCACTGACTGATGATGTCATAATCAGTTATGTTCATGATATATATGGCACTGCCTAACCTGCCATCTCAAATTGCATAGTAATGATCAAAGACATCACTAGGTCTGCCAGGATCCTGCAAATTTAGTGTTGGGACAGACCAACTTCTTTATTATTAAATTAAGTCCAGTGAGATGCTTTAAATCTGGAATCTGATTGTTTTGAAAAATCTAATCATTAAGATTTCAGCAAAGTACTACATGTTTATCTTTAACGGTGTCACATTGCTGCCCACTGCTTACTCATTTATGGTTGCTGTGTGGCTTTTCCCCATGCTGGCCTTGCTGCCCTATTTCCTTGCTGCTATATAGTGGGCAGCAACCACACTATGCTCTCTTCTATTCCTACAGTGTGCAGCGGGGTTGGGCTTCCACTGCCAATCTCTTTCCACCTGTGCGGTAATAAGCTTGCTCCTCCCCACACTCACTGTCCAATCCTGTTTTGAATTATGTGCTGGCCAGTGCGTACTTCTAAAGAAGCTCTGTGCCCTCTACCATTCCCCAGTGCGGCAGTGCTATTACGGCTCGAAATACAGACCACAAATATGCCGTGTGAACATACCCTTAGTTTTTGTGTCTTGTCAGTTGTTGCTGACCTTATGGTATCCTTCATGTTGTTTGTTGGTCTGCTGCCGTGTTTCTGTCTGAGTCTTTGTCTGAGTTTCTTTGCCATGTTCTTTTGTCTGAGCACCTGTCATGTGTCTGCTGTTTCTGCTGTTGCCTTGTCAGTTCGTACCTTAGTTCCTAGCCAGTGTCTTAGCCAGACCCATTCCTATGGACAGGCAAGGCGGGCGAATAAGGCACCGCTCAACAAAGGGGGCGCCGGGGATGCCTGCCTCGCCAGCCCGGTGATTGCTTACTGACTCTGCATGGCCACTTTACAACGGCTGGGTAGAGTCAAAGAGAAGGCAGGACGGATCGTTACCGTCCTGCCTTCTCCCTTGCATGTACAGCACTCCGGGAGCGCTGTACATATATATTAGCGTCATAGGGGGTGCACGGCTTTCACCACGCCCCCTCGATGCTTGATCTCCCAGGACAGGAGTCTAAGCTTACACCGTTCACCAGCTCCCGGACCTGCCATGTGGACCATGGAGAGGTGAGTACTTTTTTATTTTATTTTCATTAGCTGCTGGGGGCAACAACCTGGCTAAAGGGGCTACTAGCTTACATAAGGGGGCAAAAACCTGGCTAAAAGGTGCTACTATCTAGCAAAATGGGGAAACAACCTGGCTAGACGGGGGAACAACCTGGCTAAAGGGGGCTACTACATGGCTACAGGGGCTGCTACCTGGCTACAGGGGGCTGTTACCTTGCTACAGGGGGCTATTTACTAGCTACAGGGGCTACTACCTGGCTACATTCTGCATCTACCCAGGGTTCAAATAACTCCCTTTACAGGGCCTATAAACTACATAATAGGACCTATATTTCCACTTGTTGGGAGCCTATATAACTACCCATCTATTTAAATAGGGACTGAGATACCTACCTATTGGGGACCTAATAATTTTACCTACCTAATGGGGGTGCTATACAAACTACCTGAGGGCTGCCTACCTAGTTTGGGTTACCTACTACGTCTTTGGGAAGTATACAAAACAAGACTAAAAAATTGGTCACAAATGCAAGCCCCATAGCCATTTGGGGGATCTTTTACTGTTTGGGGGTAATTATTACCACTTGGAGCGCTATAGATGGGGAGTTTGTATAGAGATTGGAATTGGTAGAGAAGTGCTGATGAAGTGAGGAGTCTAAGATGTTTGTTTTATAACATCTACAGCGAAGAGTCGTGGCCGGGAGAAGACATCATGTCAGTCTGGGACAGATGGAGAAGAGGAAGAAGAGAAAGAGAACAACTCTTCAGAGACGTCTCCTGTAAGTTCTTGGATGTAACTTTACTTATATGTCTGCAAAGCCTGTGTACAACTGATATCTACCACTGTATGGTTCACTGTAATGCCCCGTAATATATTGCAGTATAATGGTTTATATTCAGCAATGGTATGCTATATTATTCATTGTAAAGGTGATTTGAGGTCATGGTATGGTGGTATTATTCGGTCACTATGTGTTGGTGACATGTGGTCTTAGTAGGACATTGGTACTATTAGCCTGGGATTTTGGTTTTGTGTAGGAGTGTTATGTGGTAACTGTATGACTATTATTTAGTAGTTTTATACGTAGCACATTGGGTTAAAGCTTTTTGTATATTTTGGATTTGGTTTATGGTGATGCAATGTGTCGCATCGTGGCGCATTGTGTTATGGCGGTGGGAGAAATTTCTTCTCTCCACCCTGAGTGCAATTTAGCCTTTGAACGGCCCTGGTCCTAGCTGCTTTGTTTCCTGTCATGTTCTTGGTGTTGTGTTCTGTCTTAGTTTCTGTTTTGCACCTTGGCCTCCGTCAGGTCTTTTGCTTTGGCCTTTACGTCTGTTTAGTTTGTCCCTTGCCTGTTCTATACCTGCATGACTCTGCACCTAGTCTGTTGTATCTTGTCCTTATTTCTGTTAGTGCCTAGTAATAGTACTTCTGACTTGACTGTTCAGCTGCCACTGCCGGGGACTGCTTTGAGGTTAATCACGCCCCCTTGGAGCAAGCCTGTGGGTCCACTACCCACTCATCTGTTACAAATGGATTTGTAAAATTTTAAAAAACATCACATTTTCTGGAATACCTGATTTGGCATCTACGAAGTCCCATTAATGCCAAACTAAAGTAATTTTACTAAACTGCTATAGTTACAATGAAAGTGATGAGAGATAAACTAATGTCTTTCAAGGATGTTAAATTTCAGATCATTTTGCATTCCCCAGGAAGCGATACAATTACCTACTGTGATCCTATGTTTTCTAGCTGTGTCTGCTAATGAGAACATTATTTCAGGAAATGTATTATGACACAAAAGAAGGATTTCAGCCAGAAGGGAAGAGTTGCTATAACTCACTATGAACAGCCGCCCTGAGTGTCATAAAGCAGAGCTATAGCTATTTGTGCCGAAATTTATGAATTTCTAAATATTACAAATTAGTTGCTTTAAAATTCTTAGTAAAATACAAATCAACATGTACTTAACCCCTTCATATGAAATTGATGTCTCTGTGTTTAGAGTACTGTAGCATTCACAATTTTTTATTTTTTTTACTCGATAGAAAGAAATTTCTAATGGTACTAAAACTAAACAATGACTTCCTCCTGCATCGCAATGTAAGTCTAGTTACAATGTATTGTATCACACATATCTGTCACCACAGGGTGTTTGCTGCGATAACTTGCTTGTTTAACTCCTTGTATTCCACTTTAAATATTGATCACAGAAGTTAAGTAGTTTGACGAAGGGAAAAAACTTTCTTTGTTATAATGAAAAAAAAAAGTATGCAAAAGCCTCCAAGCCTGACGTGTATTAAGAAAATATTATGTACAATCCAATTGCTACCATTGCATGGCACATTAACACACAAATCAATAAAGATACAAAAAATACGGCAGAAAAAGTGACTAAAATTATAAAGACGTGCAAAACAACAAAATACAAAAATTTAAAAACTTTTTAAAAATAAATTTGTCGGGCATGCCGCTTCCTGCTTTTTGCCGGGGCCTCGCGTCGCCGTGTGAGTTCCTGAGCCCGCTTGCCCCGCATTTCTGTGCGGCTTTTTTCCATGCGGGCCATGCGCCCCCCCACTTGGCTGCGGCCCAAAATTTTCCCTTCCTCTAAAGAGCGCGGCCAATCATGCACTCATTTATCCCACAGGGCGAGGGGGTTTTTGGGCTTCCTCTACCAACCCCCTTCCACCTGTGGTTTATAAGCCCGCCCTTCCTACACTCCCTGCCGACCATTTGTTGCATTTGTGTTGTTATGGCTCATTTGTGCTTTTTTTGTTGTGTTTTTTCTTTTCTTTTTTGTTAGAGTCCTGGTGCCCTGGTCGGCCTTGGTTCCTTGCCGAAAATTTTCTTTATCTTTGCTTAGTTCTTGGTGTTTTTTTTCCATCTGCTATGTACTGTCCTTTGCCTTACGCTTAACCCTCCTGGTTTGGATCAATTTTTTTCCTGTCTTGGTCGTTTTTTACCTGTTTTAATCTTACCTAGTCTGGCCCTATCTGTGTTCCATTCTGTTGGGGCCTATTTTGGCCTTTTGGGCACTGCCACTGCTGTGGACGCTCTGAGGTTGCACCCGGTGGGTGTTGGGGTAAGCCCTCCCCTACCACAAAAGGGGCCTTTAAATGCCTACGGGCCCCTTTAAACACTCCCCCTCGACAAACGGGCAGTGTCCAGTGGGTGCCCTACCCCTTTACCCCCAACCTTTCATAGGATCAGCCAAGGACTCGCTGACCTGCCCTCTTTTCTTGGGTTTAGGGAAAGGTTTGTTTGGGCAGTTTCCTTTTTTTGTGTGGGAGTTTTTTTTTTTTCCCTTTTCAGGTCTTTTGGTGTTTTAGAGTACCCGTTTGTTGGGTCATGGGTTCACCGAGAGTGTCAGTATCCCTGTCCCGGGCATAAAGTTCACCCCAGAAAGTCATATCCCTGTCCGCTGGCTCAGGTTTTTACCCAAGTGTCAGTACCCTGCCCCCTGGCTCATAGTTCCCCAGATGTCAGATCCCAGTCCGCGGTTTATTGTTCGCCCAGATTTCATAACCCGTCCGCTACCAGGGTTACCCGGGGTGTCTCAACCCTTCCCGCGGCTGATGGGTTCGCCGAAATGCAGAATCCCCCTTTTTCAG